>CAVNYN010258022.1:0-21079 GCA_963692815.1 Nyctanthes arbor-tristis | reverse complement strand
TTCGACGGACTTTTATCGGTTACAATTTCTAACCACAATACTGACGGGTCGTTGAAGAGTCTAACCAATGGATATGGCCGTCGGAATTTTGCGACAGCTTGGACATGCCGTTGGAAGTTCCGACGGATAATGAAAATTTCGTTACAATTTCCCACGGCACTAGGACTATCCATCAATTGTTCAAACAGAATAAAGACGCCGTCGAAGTGTGCTCTTCCGATCTGGATTTTTTTCCCCATTGGTAGTACCAGCCGAAGATTCCAATGGCATTGGCTGCCGTTAATGATACCAACAGAAATTTCCAACACACAAGTGGCCACCGTCGGAATTTTCAACGGGAAAATTCCGTCCATTGGAAATTTCCAACGGCACCGGCACAAGTCCTTCCGCCTGAAATTTTCGACGGATTTATCATTCTGACGAAAAGACTTCCGTCGAAAATATATTTCTCAAAAATATTTTAATTCTTCTTTTTAATTCTTGAAATTTTTCCTTCTTTATAATATAATAAATATTGTTAATTAAAACTTTTTTCAATAAATTTAAATTTATTTTATTATCCTTACCCTTTTCTGTGCCTCATTGTATCAAATAAATGTTTAATTTTAATATGCGTAATGTTATTGTTAAAAATATATTCGATATATCAGTTGATATAATATCAAGTGACATAATATTCTAAATCTAAATTTATTCTAAATTTAAAAACCAACAATGAAAACGAACAAAAATCTCACGACAGACATCGTTAATATAGAGTAGAAGTAAACATTAAATATAGAATCTCAATATGCATAATGATAGTTATATTTATGGGATTTAGAAGGTGTATAAGTAGTAGTTATCCTCTCCAATTATTGTTGGATACATGTACAAGGTACTTTGTTCGCACATGACCGTATAATTATCTTATTCAGTTATTTAGTAGTTAACATTTAAAATAACAGCTATAAATAAATTTTTTTATTAATTATTGGTTTTTAGAAAAAATCACATAAATCACATTTCTAGTAATCGAAAAAAATTTAGTAGACAATTTTTCAAATTTTTTGGTTTTAATTAAAACAACGCACATTACGATCTAAAAAACTAGTATTAAAAACATTACTTTAATTAACACGGACAAATAAAATATAGAGTATAAAATACATTTAAATATATAATAAAAGTTAAATTAAATAATGTTTTAAAAGTAGAAGTCATTATCCTTATTTGATTTCTAGTAGTGACTAGTGGCTTCCTGTCTTGTAACAAAATCATTGGTTTCAATTTATTTATATGTTAAAAAAATGTGTTGGCTCTTAACGTGAATAGTAAATTGTAATAAATTCTCTTGTCAGCGTTGTATCCTGCTGTCTTCAAACTGAATTATATATAAATAATAAAATTCATGTTCAACGCGTTACCTTACAACTTTTTCTTTGTTGCCAATGTGGCAATTTCAATTTGTTGGTGTGAATTCGTTAAAAATCCCTTTTCCCCATGAATTGTCACCGAACTAAAAGGATGTTTTCTCAAACACAGGTACAAAAATGAATAAATGGTCGTTTGTGCGAAATCTTCTCATCCAATTTTCCATAACCTTCCTCTGCAAATTCTTCATCAATTTTCACCGTGAAAAAGCATATTCTAATTAATATTGTTTATATGTTTATTTTAAAAAAAAAATTAAAAGATTGCTACCATAAAAAATAAATAAATAAAGAAATGTCAATTATTTATTTATTTATGGTTAGGATACAAGGGAATTCAGATTTTTTGTTGGGGGGAGGGGGGCATTAGCAACATTTCCAAAGACCAGTAAAGTAATTAGTTCTATTAATGTATCTATATAGTTATAAAATATAAGAAACTACTGAAAGTTTAACTAGTGGTTTCAGAAACCATCAGTGATTTCTTGTATTTTTATAAGTATATTAGTACATTAACAGAACTAATGATTGGTTCTTTAGAAGGACTCGTGATATTATAACATTCACAATGGAATTGTTAAATTTACATGTCATAAGTAAAAAGTTAGAGTTTAGAGCATTCACAATAGAGTTGTTAAATGGGAAATTTTTGCATTTCATCCCTAACCTTTGCCAATTTTAACAATTTCGTCCCCAACCTTTTTTTATAAGCATATAGATCCCCAACTTTTGTCAAAAGTAACAATTTCATCCCCTACTTTTTTTGACGTATATAGGTCCCTAGCCTTTCAAAAATAAACACAAAAGGTCCCTACAAACAATTTTTATCCATTTTCATATTTATAACATGATCATTTTACCCTTGTATTAAATAAAAGAAAATTAATACAAAATATATTTAATTTTTCTGATGAGTTACTCATGATTTCTACTTAGTACAACCATAATTTCCTTTACTATTTTTTTAAGAGTTGAGTAGGATAAGGCTTCATCTAAGTTATCTTTAACAATAATAAAAAGAGATTTATCTCTCATTTTTAACTATATGAGGAAAAAAAATTTGGAATGAGAAGGGTTTGTAGTGGAAGCAAAACAGGTCATCTATTTTTAAATTTACCAATAATTTAAATCTTCAATTTTTCACAAAAAAATCCATACATTTTTAACGTTTTAATTTTTATAACTTGAATATCAATTATATCTCAATTATCATTGCTTATTTAAGCTTAAATTTCAGATATTTCATTGACTAAAGTAATTATAAGAGTAGTGGTGGTAGTAGAGAAGTGAATGAAAAAGATAAGATATTAATTAATATGTACATATAGCTTCGCTAAGTACAATTCCATTCTCCTGCTAGAGTAAGCACCAGACTCACACGTGTCGTGCAGAGATGCTAAAAAACTAATGTGTGAGAAATTAATGTTACAGTCTTAAGTAGGAGAAGAAGAAAAATTATTCATAGATATACATTCTAAATTTTTTGTCCTCAAATAACCAAAAATGAGAGATAAATCATTTTTATTATTGTTAAAGATAACTTAAGTGAAGGCCTTACTCTAAAAAAAAGTGAAAGAAATGGTAGTTGTACTAAGTGAAAGTCAAGAGTAACTAATCAAACAAAGCAAACATATTTTGTATTAATTTTCTTTTATTTCATACAAGGGTAAAATAGTCATTTTATAAATATGAAAATGGATAAAAATTATTTGTAGGGACCTTTTGTGTTTATTTTTGAAAGGGTGGAGACCAATATGCTTCATAAAAAAAGTCTGTGATGAAATTATTACTTTTGACAAAGGTTGGGGACCTATATGCTTCAAAAAAAAGGTTGGTGACGAAATTGTTAAAATTAGCAAAGGTTGGGGACGAAATACAAAAATTTCCCTTGTTAAATTTACATTGTCATAAGTAAAAAATTAGAGTTTAAAGCATCCATAGTGGAGTTGTTAAATTTACATTGCCACATAAACAAAAAGTTAGAGTGTAAGAGCATCTCCAATGGCCAGTCTATTTTGAAAAAATTAGTCTACGACATCAGATTTAGACATCTTTTAAGAAAAAACCTTCTTCAATGATGGTGACTTGTCATCATATGAAGTGGCTTGATAAAAATAAAAATAAACTCTGTGAACAAGAATGTCTAATAGCCTTCTAGACTTGTTGACTGTATATTTCACTGTTACAAAAAATCCTAATGGGAGTCGGTTGATATTAGGAGTACGCATCGGTCGTGACACCGACGCCTATGTAGTAGACGCCCATATCGTAGGTTATAGGCGTCGGTCGTTAGTAGATGCCCATACCCTAGGTTGACCGACGCCTAAACAGTAAAGAGTGTTGGTTGTGAACGAATAACCGACGCTTAAAGATATCAAAAGGCATTGGTTATTAGTCAACAACCGACGCCTTATGTTTTCTCAAGGCCTCGGTTGTTGACAACCGACGCCTTGTATCAATTTTTTTTTTTTTATATTTCTCCTTAGGCGTCAGTTTTGATTAAATAACCGATGCCATTTTAATTTTTTTTAATAGCACCAGAATTATCTCTTGCCATCCTGCGAAGTTAGAACAAGAAATGCACCCAATCCATAACTAAGAAGAGTTTCCAGCACCAACAGGAGCTATTTTCATACACTTTAACATATTTATCATAACCAACCTAATATAAATGAAAGAACAATCAATAACTACTACTCCATAATTTAACATTAATGATAAAGTAATGTAAATAAACTATTAATTAATACGAACTAACCATTCTAAATATAGATCTAAGTATTCCAAATATCAATAACTCTTATATTATTATACTATCTAATTATCACCATATCTTACCATAAATCTAACTACAATCAATAACTAATTAAAACAATATTAGCAATAATGTAATCTATAAATTGAGCAAAATCATTGTGTCATTAAGTAACCATTGAAATAATATGCACTACTATTGAAATGTATATGTTTGCATGACAATCCATAACTCATAATTAAATAATATTTCAAAATAGATAAGTCCAGAAAATCACATACAATTGTTGATAAAGTACTCAGCCTATATTTCTCGAATATCATCTATATTGATTTGAATATATGACCCAGATTGATAAACCTACAACAAACAAAAAGAAAAAGAATTACTTTGTTAATAATATATATATACACACATAGATGAATAATTATAGAACACTTGGTTTTCGATAAATATTTATACCTTATCAAGATATTCTTCAGTATTAGAATAAAATGTGACTATCTCGAATATATTTCTCATCACATAATGGCCACACTCATTGGATCCCAGTTGCTAAGGACACTAATAGTTTCAAGAGGTCGAAAATAAATATTAGTAATTAAAAAACTAAAATATGAAACTTCAATAGTTATCGTAACATGCATAAGGTGCTTTACATACCGCAATTGATTTCGACATGAGATTTTTGTTCAATATTTTCTCTATCGTGTACAGCACTCTAAGCGTTTGAATCTAGGTATTACGGGCACATACTATAACACTTTTGCCGCAGGACCTTTCTTATCCATACGCCTATTGTCACTGTCCTTTATCTTATACCGCGACGCCCACACTTTAGGCACACATGCGAGTCGTTGTCCTCATGTCGGTACAAAATACAATAATTTAGACATGCGTGCATCCTCTCAATCTCCATAACCAAACGGCACAATACTTTCTTTGCCCCATAGGTCGAGCTAGGAAGCTCGTTATCCTCGGGAAGCATGTCTTTTAAAAGTTCCAATAACCATGTGAAACTCCCGTCACTCCACCTATTCTTGATTTCAAATTATACAATTTAAATACGACACACGACTTTGTAAACTTATTACATTAAGGAAACAAAGGCTTCTCGAAATCGAGGAACAAACAGCCAGAAATATGCGGAGCCTCAGCGAAATCATCATGTATATCACGCAACATTTCATCAATATGGTCATTCTGTACATCATCATCTTCTCTAACCAAATTAAACTCATCGCTATTTTTTACTGTGTTCTCCTCTTGAACACCCTCATTGTCACTAATGCTCGTCCTGGTAAGTAAATCCTCACCACACCAAAACCATCGCGTATAACTTTCGTCAAAACCACGCCTAATAAAATAATGCTTTACTTCCATATAACTACGATACTTTTGCATATTCTTACAATTGCGACAGGGACATACTATCAATTCTTCCTGTTTCCTTTTTCTATTATCGTCGACAAATTTTATAAATTCTTCAACCCCTTTCAAATATTCTAGTGTGGTATGTCTCTTATGCATTCAACTCGGATCCATATATATCTCACGATCTATTAAGTAAAGGGTCAGTATTAGAGTTACTCGTTCTTAATGGATAAATTTTTCTTTCTGTTTAAAAAGTTGACCAATAATATTTATTAATTACTTATTCATCCTCCACACTTTATCAAATTGATTTTCATTACTCCATTATAAAAATTTAACTCATCATCAATACTCGTTAATTACATATATTAATTTGGATATCAAATTTAAGCAAAAAATATTTACATGATTCAATTTTATTCATTTTACTTGTGCATAAGTACTTCGCGACCCATTTATAATATTTGATCAAAGGGCTATTATATTGATATTTGCCACATCACAATCTATCTACTGTCCTCCTCTATTGACATCACAAATTCAATTAAATTATTTTTAGATTTTTTTTACTTTACTTAAATTTCAACACTTATTAATTATTTAAGTATCTATTCTCATTACAATTTTACTTCGAACTAATAATATTAATTTACATGTAAAATACTGCAACAGTGTGAAAACTTTCAACAAAATATTTGTGAGACATTTAATCGAATATGTAGAGTGTAATTAACGTTTCTAACTTATTGAACAAACAAATTCCATTTCCTCCAATATCAAATTACATAAATATCTGCCTAAATCATATATATCCCTAACAATGTGTGTGTATATATATTTAATTAACAAATAAGCCCTACAAATTTCGTATTCCTCCTAATAAAATAACAAAAACGACAACTTTACCAAATTTAACAAAAACCCTAAACATCATATATAATTTCTAAATTTAAAATTGAATCTCTCACAAAAAGAAAAAGCGAAGAAATGGATAAAAATTAATTTATACTCTCAAAATATACCGCCACCGCCTTGGATGTTGCCGCCGCCCATCGCCGTTGCCCTCGTAAAAATGCCAATAAATAACTCATATGCTAAGAAATAAAGAACAAAGTACTCGAGAAGATAGAAATGCCATGAAATTACAAAAAAATCGAGCCTCGAAACCACAATGCCAACCACCGCACCGTCCTTTATCGCCACCGCTCGCCGCTTGTTAGAGATCTAGGGTATTAGAGGGTTGAAATGCACTCGGCCGAAATCAATGCTACCCATACTCTTCAAATTTGTTTTAGTAAGTGAATTTTGGTTAAAATGCAGTCCAAGGTCGAAAGTCACATTTGAGGCAGAAGGATATTTCAGCTTGACACTGTTACAAATGTGAAATAATTCGCGGTTGGGGGGGTTTATTGCGGAAGAATAGGCGTCGGACTCTTCAAGGGACCGACGCCTTTTTGTTAAACTTCTTAATGGGCGTCAGTCCCTTTTTAGCGACCGACGCCTTTAATAATAAATGGGCGTCGGTTGCCAACTTGCAACTGACGCCCATTGTAAACGCATGGTATAGGTGTCAAATCGTAGTGAAGAACCGGCGCCTATAGTTTAACTTTATTTACAAAATTGCCACCGCTTATATAGTTTACGCGTCGTTTGTCTGAAAAACTGACGCGTATACCTTACTTTTTTCGAGAATTCTGTAGTAGTG
The DNA here is from genome assembly GCA_963692815.1 of Nyctanthes arbor-tristis. Lineage (NCBI taxonomy): Eukaryota > Viridiplantae > Streptophyta > Magnoliopsida > Lamiales > Oleaceae > Nyctanthes > Nyctanthes arbor-tristis. The sequence goes on along the minus strand of CAVNYN010258022.1, from coordinate 13,833 downwards.
TTTTAATAATATTTTATTATTTTTCTCTCTCATCTCCCTTACATTTTAATAATGTCTTATTCTTTTTCTCTCTCATCTCTCTTGAATCCGATCTATAAAATAACCTCTCATTTTCTCTCTTCACAATCTCCATTTCTCTCTTCATATTTCTTAATTTATCTACATTTATAGAGACCATTGGAGAAGAAGTTAGATAATTCAATGTCTTTTTAACCACATTATATATACTACTTTCTATTTCCCTTCCAAGTCATATACAATATAGACTAGCCATTAGAGATGCTATAAGTGATTGTTAAATGAAACTTCAAACATTTTAAATTTAGTCATCAATTATTGCTACATTAGAGATGTTAAATTGAACACATTGAATGTGTTAAATTTAATTATGAATAAAAGTTATTGGTTAGTTTTTGTATTTTGTTTACCTGAAAGTTCTTAATCAACTATTACTACTTAAATTAAATGTAAAAGTAAATAAAAGAATGTCATTTTAGTTGTTAGGATAGTTGCTAAACTTAACAATTTTAAGTTCGTATTAAAAAGATTCTTTTAACAACTAACAAAGTAATTGGTTAGGTAGTTTATAATCTATTTTAATTATAATCTGTCATATGACATTATTTCACTTTTTTCAAAGAGTCAAAAAGTAAAAATTAAACTGTAATTTTTTATTTATTACAAAAGTCAACTAGTAAAATGATGTCACATAATAGATTATAATCAATCAAATAATCTACATAGTTGCCAACTTAAGAGCATCCACATTGGTAGTGCTAAAGTAGGTTGTTAGTAGAGTTATTAGTTAACAATTCAAAAAACAATTTACATTAGTAGTGTTAAAGTAGTTGCTAAAAACATTTTATTTGATAAGTTGTTAGTTTTATTGTTAAAGTTAACAATAAACTTCACACTTTAAGTGATATTATTTATTCTTTTTTATTTTAATTAAATTAGAATTGACCCACTATTTAACTATTGAATTGATAATTAAATTTACTACTCTTATTTAGAATCACAAATGTTAAATTTAATAGTGAAATTTAACTTTTTAAAGTGTCTTTTAATAATAACTAAAAAATCTTATTTTTTATTTATGTAGATAGTTAAATATAATAACGCCAGTGTATATGCTCTAACACTTGAGTTAACCCTCTATTGTGAAGAATAACGCTATATAGTACTAGTGGTGCTTGGCACCAGTCTATGTGACAACGAATATGACATTGAATGATAAGTGAAATTAAATGAATGAATAAATGATCTACTTAATTTATCTTTCTATTCAATATCACCTTGATATAATACCAAATACTAATAGTGCTAAATAGCATTACTCTACCGTGAATGCCCTTGGATGAGATGTACGTTTGATTAGAACCAACCCGAAACCTTACGCAGAGAACCTCGTATCTAAAATTATTACCGTACTACGGTTCGAAAAATAAAATATATAATTATAAAAATAAAATATCATTTTACATATATATATATATATATATATATCACTTGTTGGCAAATGGTTGAATGAAAGTGTAATTAAAGCGGTACGACCCTTGCATCGTTAAAAATTGTCAGAAGAGATCTTCACCCTGTGCAAATGGCGGCCTCGAAACTTCAGGCTCTGTGGAATCATCCCGCTGGCCCTAAAACTAGTCAGTTCTCTATTACCGTGTGTGTATATGCACATGAATATATGTGTGTGTTGTGTGTTTTTACGGTTGACGAAGATCTCTGGTATAAATAAGCGTACGATCCGGCGTAAAGTTTTCTTTAGTTATAGATCCGGTTCAATTATTTATTCATAAACGCTATGATCGAACTCGATTAAATATGAGGTCATAAGTTTTCGTTTATTATCTAATTCCGGGGGATATTACATTTTCCGCCTTTTTGGGGAATTTACGTTTCTCTAATTTGAATCAGGATAAGAGAAAGAAAAATTTTTTCTGTTTTTTTCATTGGGTTTTATTAGATTTTACTTTGTTACAGAAGTCCGCTGAATGGTTTGGGTAATTGGTGATTCTATTGTGAGGATATTGATAATTTTAGTGGAAAAATATTTAAAATTCAGGAGCTAGAAATTGGTTTGAGTGGAAAATGATTGTAGAACGCCAGAAAGTGGAGGAAAAGTTTAGGACAAGTTATGAAGTATTTATTGGTGAATAAACATACTGTTATTGTTCAACTTAGGTAGATTGCCGAATGAAACAAAATAGAAAAAGAAACTAGTATGAGATATCAGGAAACCATTTTGTTTATTGATCTTGCTTGGCTTATAGTGGTTGACTGATCATTTGTTCTTTTAGGAACTACAAAGTTCTTCCTATAATTGTGGTTTAGTGTATTTAGAATTGCCGTCGCATACAAACTGCAGAATATATGTGAATGGTATGAACTGCTTTAATGGACATTCTTAAAATCTCGGACCTGGGTAAGCTAGATATTATGCAATTAGAATGACCGGCTGTAAATTTATTGAGCTGTTAAAATTGTACTCCCTCCGTCCCACAAAGATAGGACCGTTGGTATTTTCACACGAATTAAGGATTGGTAGGTAATGTGGTTGGAACATTTAATTTTACCTTATTTTTCCACATATACTCTTATGTCTCATTAATTGTTTGAAATACTCTCAATGGATAGTTAGTTGAATAATAATAATTAATTAGAGGCACATATGGAAATAAAACATTAAATACATTCTCAATATGGTAAGTGGACTATGTTTTTGGGACGGACAAAAATGGAATACTGGACTATCTTTTTGGAACAGGGGTGGTAATTTGATATTTGCCTTTCTTGGATGTTTTCACCAATTTACTATATCTAAAAGGATCAAAGGTCAGAAGTTAATCTACACTCTTATGATGACTTGCATTTCAACCATATATAGCTGAAATTCAGTCCCATTTCCTGTTTCTTTCTCATATTGATCCAATCTGAATTTATTTATGAGTGGATTTATGTTGGAAATTTTCCCAGTATCTCAAACTTGAATTATTTGTGATGTTTTAGTTCATTTTTGGGCGCCAACCTTCAAGTGGGGCATTAGCATAGCCAATATTGCTGACTTCCAGAAACCACCCGAGAAAGTTTCATATCCACAACAAATTGGTATCTCCATTTGATGACTTTCTTTGTATTTTTATATCCATTCGGCCCTAGTTATCTCCTCTGCTTTGAACTTAGAATTGATAGCTATTTGTGTTTCGTTAGGCTGTATTGATATATGAGTATGGCCATTGTTAAAAAGGTCATTTTTGTATTCTTTCTAGCTGAACCATTTGTTCTTTACCCTTTAATTCTTTTGATCCTAAAACCAAATCTTACTTACTGATATGGTCACGTACCTGCAGCTGTAACAGCTACGGGAGTTATCTGGTCACGGTACAGTACTGTGATTACTCCTGTAAGTTTAACTTTTATTTTAATGAAATACTTACATATAGGCGGTACAAGTTATTTGTCGATATCTTGGCTGATGTGATTACCTAGTTGAGTTGGGTAGATTCCCTACCCCCGCTGCCCAAAAAATAAATAAATAAATAAAGGGGGAGCCAATAGAGAAAATGCTAATTTTGGACTGGAAAAACTGTAATGGAGGAGTGGTCGTCTGAACCTTGTCACTAAGTCTAGATGATTCTATAACGGAGGTAATGTTAACTTTTGGCTAATTTTTCTATTACGCAGTTAAATAATTGAATGATAACCTTAAACTTTACTTTAGGCAACTTGAGCAGAACTTTGAAAATGCATTTGATCAATAGCACAGTCATGAGGAAACTGAGAGATCCATACTTCTCTTTCTCGTTTGGGCTGGGGATTGGGAGATATCTTCATCTTCTACACTTTGTCGCTTTAGAGGATGACACAATATGAATCGAAAGGCTTATTTCTGGCTAAGGTTTTTGTTTCTGTTGTTTCTGGTTTAGAAGTGTAATTTCTTTTATTTCTATTTTCCTTAGTTATATTTGCGTTATTTTTAATGGCTAATTGGCACTATGTACCCCCTAACATTTGGCTTTGCTCTGCTTTTCATCCCTATCTTTCAAACCTGTCAAGCCCTAAACTTCCACCTTTCTGGCACAATCTATCTACCCCTTCCGTCGTCATATGTTTAAAAACAATGCCATTAATAAAGTGTGTGGTCTCTAAACAAAAAACATGTACGGGTATTAATGTCCATAAACACTATCAGAGATGAAATCAATGCTGAAAATAGCATTTAACTAAAATCTAGAGAACAAGACGAGGTCCCCTGGAAGTAGCCCCTTAACTAAAATCTAGAGAACAAGATGAGGTCCCCTCGAAGTAGCCCCCCCCCCCCTTTTTAACATTGCCGTCAAAGTTCATTTCCTTCAACATTGAAATCTAGAAAGAGAAAGAGCATGTGTGAATGTGATTATACTAATGTAAGCATCTGCATTGCTAGTTCCATATGCACAAATAAGGATAAAAGTTCCTGATTTCTATACGCAATCATAAAGTAAGTAATTTCAAAATCTTTTTCAAATTTCCACATGCTTAATTAACGGCATTTTTAATGGAATATGATGGTAAGGGTAGATTGCACTGAAAAGGTAGAAATTTTGAGCTTGTTTGATTCTCATTATAAGGTCAAATTATAATGGGAAATTATAATGAGTTGAAATGAGTGATGGAGATTTAAGTAAAGTTTGAAATGTGTAGTGATTGTTGAGCAGTTGTCAAATCAACAATCAAATCATTGGTAGGTGAAATTATAATGGGAAAAAATAATGGGTTTCAAACTAGCTCTTAGGGTGTAATTGCTAGGTTTGAAACGATAGGGATGAAAAGCATAGCAAAGCGAAACATTAGGGGTAGCCCATTTAAAGTTGTCCCCCTTGCTTCTTCTCCTTTTCTTTTGCTCTCAGGTCTCAGCCATCAGCAGTTAGTTTGATGAAGCCCAAAGTTTAGCTAAAAGCTAGGTGAAAGTCAACAATTATTTTTAATCAAACTTCTTCCCAATAAAAAAATTTTGCACGTGAGACCATCTATTTATCTACTTCAGTTTTACCAGGCTTTTGTTGTTTCCAAAACTGTGATCCCCACCTAGGGATAATTATGACATTACTGTATAGGCCTGGGAAAAGTTCTCTAGAAAAATAGAGGGACAGAGCGTGACTGATATGATAGTAGTTACATGATCATGGGAGGCATATTTAGGCCTCGTTTTCTGCAATTTATTTTTTCACTACAAAAGAAAACTTAACAATTCAAACTCACACCAACCACACATTTTCACTTTTCCACAATTCCCTATAATCTCTCTTTACTTTTTCCACCATGCATTTCAAACAATAATCTCTTTTAACAGAAAAAGCTAGAATTGCGCTGTTTTCTTCATTGTAACATGCCTGGCACATTGTTTGTGATAAAGATTTAACGGTGGTAAACAGTGTCAGGAAGAAAAAGAAGATTACACTTAAAGATATTAGGCAGTACTGAAGCACCTATGCACGTAGACAAACAAAGAGCATACTGTCCGTTAATCCATTTAGATTTTTTTTTTTTACCCCTCCTGTTTTACCTATTTTGTATCCATTTATAACTTGCTTCGTTCCATAAAAATTTCGTACATTTCTCCCCCTGACTTCTCTGGATGATCAACTACAGAAGAACTGGAACCTTTTTAGTGTGAACGTTGCAATGGCTGGTACAGGAATCTACCAACTTGCAAGAAAAATTAGGTGAGTTATGCTTTTTTCTTTTCCCCCTTTCAGGTTTAGGAAAGAGTGACTGAAGGGAGTTTGTGAAAATTTATTATTATTATTATTATTATTATTATTTTCATATTCTGTTTCTTGAGAATGTATTTTTAGAAAGTAAGGAAAATTTATAGATCCACATGCAAAATTATTTTATTTGCATAATGTGTTCTCGGAAATAAATTTAAGAATAAAGTGATTTTTGAAATGTTTACACTACACAATATTACTATGCAGCCTTAATTTTTCTAAACATATTAATGGTCTCTATTGTTGCTTGTTAAATTTTGATGTTTTAGTGTTACTTTTGGATTCGTTTAGCATGCACTTACTATAGTGTTCCATCTCTGTTACCAGGCACGACTTCTTTAGTGAGGAGCAAGCTGTTGTGGCTAAAGAATGATGACGAAATCCCTCTTTTGCCGGGCCCCAGTATGCTTAAGGGTCCTATCCTGTAATTCACTTGGAATGCCATTTATGCATGCCCCTAGAATTTTGTGTTTCTTTTTTCGTTTCCCCCTCGCATTTCCATTCATACAATATCAATCCTTCCTACACTCAGTGTCTGTGAGACAATATATGAATGATAACATGAATCCTGTGTCTTTGTTCAAATGTCTGATATGTGGCATTATGTGTCAATACTTATGAGCTGCTTCTCTGATTTTTATCAGTGTTTCATTGGAGAAATAAAGCAAAAATTTAGCACACATGTATGATGTTAATGCATGGAATAAGACGCATGGTAAAGTTGGAAAATGAATGATTGTAATTTGTATAGGTCTCGGTATTCCATTGAGATTAAAACAACTAGATATAAATAGTACATCCAGGCTCCTTGTGTGACAAGTCTTCAAGATTATTTCACGGGTTTCAGTCTTTTTCCCAGTTTACTGTCTTTGCACGAAGGGACCTTGTGGTTGCAATTGAGGTCTCCACTGTGGCATTGAGCTACAACCCGTTATGCTTTGATGGAGATGATTAGCATTTCTTCTGTCAAAGTTGGGTGGCGTCTACTTCCGCCCCCCCCCCCCGCCCCCTGGCGGTGGGTGCATCGCAGGGTCTAAACAGTAATTTGTAAGAATAAAATTGCCTTCGCTCAAAACAAAACCACAGCATCTAATTGAATTTAAAAGTCTCTTTCATTCAGGTTAAGCTTAATCAGAGTGTCCGATGTCCAATATTAAAGATATTTCCAATTACAATTTGTATAGAACCATCAATTGCATCATTCCTCATAACACAACAATTTGCAATCACCCCAATGGGGGGGAAGCATCAAATGAGACTCTGAATAAAAGTCTACAGACGTTAATATTGTAGCAAACATTATTTTATTGAAGGGCATTATCATGTCCCGATGCTACTGGAGTTAATTCTCTCAAGCTGGTTGTCTTTCACTTGGTCCAACTTCGAGTCAAATTCTTTATCTCCATCATTAGCCTCCAAGCCAAGACTTAAGCTGGGCGTGCTTTCATTCAAATCTTGTCGTTCTACAGGACTATTCTCTGTGGACTGAGGGAAAAAGAGATGCAATCAATTACAATATGATCACAAACTAAAGATTCAGAAACTTTTTGAACAGTCGGATTTTTGTTAGAAGCACATAGATCAATGAAATCACAGTGGCATCGCCCAAAGACACTGAAGCATCCACGTGCATATTACCCTGACCAAGAAAAACTTTAAAGCTTTGAGATTTGGGTCACAAGGTCTTGCAAAATAGCTAGCGGAGTTTGATTGTAATTATAATGAGAACTCATAAATGTATTTTGGAGATTTGACATGGATTTGAAATATGTAGCTGTAATTGAACAGTCCTAAAATCAGTTATAGGAAAGGTTTTAGTGGAAAAAAGTTGAAAACAAAAAATTCCTTTAGAAGTAGCAAATAAATTGGCAATGCTAAGATAATGGCCATGCCGCCCACAAAGAAAATGACTAAGACTAATTACAATTGGAATTAAAAAAAAAAAAATGGACCCATGACATTCATTAAAAAATAATGTGCTCTATATATGGAAGAATATTTGCAATCCTACAACTATAAGACTTGCAATACTTTAATGAAAGCAGAACACGAGATAAGACATGCAACTTAACTTACCTGATTTTCGTCCATTGGGACATAATTGATGTCTGGCTTTTCATCAAGTCCATCAGTCTTGGACGTCACCTCTACCACGTTTTTGTCAGCCTCAATTGGTTTGGCTTGATCATCAGCTTGTTCAGAAAACTCATCCTTTTGTTCCTCTAGTGCAGCAATCTATTTCAATCACTCAAAGAAGAGGATAAATTTATTTTTTTCCCCAAGTTAACATTACTATCCTCAGAAAAATCATAAGAGAATCATACAATGCAAAGAATTGATGGATTAGTGGAACTTTACAAACTCTTCTAATATTTTCTGAAGATCATATTAACAAGTCAAGATACGGTTCTCAGAACAAATAACTTCTGAACAATAAGCTGGACGTCCACTTGTATGGCATATTATAAGATCGGGAAATCAAGAAAGATGAGCATAAAACAAAACCGATAACAAACATGAGGCTTCAAAATTTCAAATGAATATCCATTAGAAAAAACTATCTACTAACGCTAAGACTTATGCATGTTCTATAAGAATTATCAAGAAATCAGCATCCATTATTTTAGTGGGACAGCTCCTACACACTCCAGTGATCCCATATGAATATTGCAACACCGATGAAACAATCAGCAACAGTACGGTGCCTCTCTACACCCAGAGGTACCCCTTTTGCGAAAATCCGCCACCCAGGGCGTAGGTGGGGGGTGTGCCACCCTTTGCTTGGGCACACCCCATTTTGACAAAAAATGCATTTTTTGACCATATAAAAATTGTGTTAAAAAAATAAATAAATAATATACAAATTAGTAGTAATCCACATTTTCGGCAGATCGAGGGCTGGCTCCGCCCCTGCCACCACCAAAGGAGCAAGCACAACTTCTCGCCTTTCTGTGCCCAAAGCAGAACCCTATTTGTCTCCTAATGCACCATTGAACACGTCTGAGTTGCCTGAGATCAGGATCTCTTGAAGTACCTATCCAAATCCACAAATCTTTTAACCTAGTTCCACCAACTCAACTTACCACTCCTTCCAAAAGTTTTTGGAAGCCATGTCAGTGAGTGATGGACAGAGGTCTTTGACTTCCATGCTGACAAAGAAAAAGTTAAACCATTCCAAAAACCAGATTAAGATAATCAGCTGAGGGACATCAATATTGCCAAGCAAACCTTGGAGACAATTGTAGGTAATTTGTTCGACACTTTGAACAAGCACATGCTATACGACGTCCCAAAGTGGTTTCTTAACGTTCCAAGAACAAAATTTTCCCTGGTAAATGGCCTCCAGCTCCAAATATCCAATCTCACACAAAAAGTAACAAGAAGATAAGCTACTGTTGTACACAATTTATCAAGAGAAGTAGAGCTTTATCCCACACAACCAATTCCTCAAACCTACAGTACCATTTCTTTATATCTGATGGATAAGTACTGAGTACAGTATTAATTCACCACTATTTTAACATTTCAACTCGGATCCTGACAAAAATAAAGTATCTATCTCACACCATCCACCAATATTAGGCAATTAACCAGAACCAAGTCCGTACTTTCAATTTTTTTGTAATCCCAAAATCTCCAAAATTAGCCCAAAATGGAAACCTCCAACCCAAGAACCCAAACCTCAGCTGAGAAAAATAAAATAAATGAACAATCCCCCCACATGTCCCAATTCCCATAACTTTACCTTCAGCTCAACCCAACCCTAATATGCATAAACACGAAATCAAAATATGACGAAACCTCGGAAGTTGAGTTTACAGAAAGTACCGGAATATACTTCAACTTGCGTCTCGGTGGCTCCTCTACTGCAAAGGCATCTTTATCTGAATTCATCAGGTCACCGTTGTTGCTGTCATAATTGTTACTATCAACATTATTCTCCTTACTCTGGCTAGGAGTTTCAGCGGTCCACTTGAAAAGCAAGAGATGGGAGGAACCACTGCCATTAGATGCCGTTTGATGGTGGTGGTTGCTGGAGTTGGAGGCCGCTACGTGAACCCACTTCTTCTTCCACTTGCGGACCGGCCCTGTGAAGACAGTCGTGGGTCCGTACCGGTTCGACGACCGCCCGAGTCTGGCCCCTACTCCCTCCATTGTTTAATTAATATCAAGAAAAGCTTAATGGGTGGCAACTGCGGCGGCACTTGGTCGCGACTCCGGCGATTTTTTGACTATTTTTTATTCTGAGGAGGAATTGTGCTTATTGCTGTGATCTGATGCGACGTCGTATATTTCAGTAATTCCTGCCCCTAAAACGTGTTGTATTCTAGACATTGTAAACCACGTTAAAAGCGTGACATGAAAACCGGGGAGAAATATTATATAATTCTAGGCCCTTTTAACTTACTGCCAACTGGCCACTGGGTGATTGGAGAAAATTTACGGAAAATGCTACATGTAAAGATGGAAAATTTTTAAAGATTATTTTATAACAAAATCTCTCACCTTATGTGATATATATAAATTTGAGTATCTTAAGGAACTCATCAAACTCTATTTTTAGAGCTTGATGTCTGTAGGGCTTCTTTTACTATATGTTTACCACATAGGTAATTAAGTTCTATTTTTAGAAGTCATTCAAATTCCTTAGAAAATTTCTATATGGATGTAAATTACTTGCATTTCATTTCATGTACAACTAAGTAGTGACCATTATGGCTTAACTGGGGTTATGGGAACTAAGACAATAATATAAAGAGATTCTTTTCTTGGTCATGGTTCCTAATATACTAAATCAGAAATCAGTTTTCTTTCTCCCTGTCAAGATTAGAGAACATAAGAATTCCAATAAAGTGATTTAGTTGAGGAAGAAAATTGCACCACAATTTCTTCCAATGCTGCATTAGGAAATCATTACTATGGATATATGTATGTTTGTTATTACTTTCTTGGCGATTTGACACGTAACTCTAGGTTAAGTGAACTGATGTATGTATCATTGTTAAGTTATGAACTAACAATTAAGAATAGTAATTTTGTACCTATTACTCGATACCTGTGGAGACCCGCCCTTAATGGGGTGGGTAATACCCGCCTCGTTAAGTATTAGGACAGGTACGGAGTGAAATTCTTCTCCCCGAATTCTTATTAGGTCGAGGACCGGTAGTCGGGTGTGTAAATATTTTTCATGTGATTCCTATTTTTTTAAATATTTTTTAAAGATTTTCTTAATGGGGTGTGTAACGGGTATTTTTCTTGTACCTGTTATGAACCACTCCCGGGTTTCCTTAACGGGGCGGGGGCTTCTTGAAGTTCCGATCCCGATTTCATTTATGCTTTGAGAATCCGAGTTTAAGGTTGAATTGATCTGCAAAATCCATTTGCATTGTAGTCCCTGAAGCATCTCAAATCGAGAGGGAGCAAATGTATTGTTAGTACAACGATTCTGGGTTGTGTTTAATCCTTTGTTTGATGTTCGTGTGTTGAAGTGCTCTGGTTTAGCTCGCGTTTGTGTTGCTGTGTTGTTTGTCATGTCAACTAGATATTTCCAACAATAAGAGCATGATTAGTGTTTGGGGTTAAAACCCCCCAACAAAATCAAATTATATATGGGGAAAAGGCCATTTTGGGGGAGGTAAAAGAGGGGTTAAATTTAGCCCCTCTTTTACCTTTTTCTCCCCCACTTCATTCTTTAAAATAATACATAATAAATTTTAAAAAAATTAATATTATGTAAAAAATTGAATATAAATTGTATAGCAAAAAAATAATGACAAAATAATGTGTAAAAAAAATTTAAAAATAAACAAAATCTTTTAATATGTTTTCCTCAAGTTTTTTCCACTACATATTATTTGAAAATAGGTTTTTTTTCCTTTAGTTTTTAGTTTTTTCCCCCAACATTAATCTTACTCTAACTGCATATATATCCTTTAATTTGAGTTTTAGCTACAGAACAGTTATTTAAAAAAGACTGAAAAAATTAAAATAAAATGTACTTATAACTACCTAGGTAAATATACCATAGTAATAATTTGTTAATTTGCAAATAATACATACATCTATTAAAATTCTATTAACCTTAAAATATCTAAAACTCAAATTATTTAAATACCTTAATTGATAGTTTTATCTTTCTTGTTAATACACAGCTGATGAACTATTTGATGAACTAATATAGAAGTTTATGATTACTCAAAATTCTAATATGATTCCCTTCACATACACACACACAAAATAAAATTTAAAAAAAAAATCTAATATGATTAAAGACTGTGGGATTTCAAAAAAAAAAAAAAAGGAACTGTGGTACGACTACTACGCCTAATATCCACTTTTTCAACTATCAAGCCCATCCATTAAACATTGAGGCCTGAAAGGCCCAGTATCGACGGGCGGTTTTCGTTACCATCCACCACCGACGAAAACCCTAACGCTATACCATATTCCCCATTATATAAACAATAATAATCTACCTGCTTGATGCTTGTGTTTTCCCCTGTAACCTGTAGGAAATGGATGGTCGGTGTTACTTCGTTTTAGTTCTTTGTCTGTTTATCAATCTTCGTTTTCAATTAAAAATCAAATACAACTATAAGGAAATTGGGTTCTAGAAATGCAACTCTGTTATTCTGGTTTTCTTTGCCTTTTCCGTTGGTATGAAATTTTTAAAAGAGGGCTACATGTACTCCAAGAAAGGGTTAAAAGCTGAATACCCTTTATTCTTGATCTGCCAAAGCGGCTGTAGCCATAATAATGGTTGAGAAGTTTACTGGCCGGTTGTTGTTCTGGGGAATCTAATACATTCTCCTCTCATCGACAAATCTGCTTACCGAACTTCTCACACTCTTTTCATAATTTATTTTTGAATATTTATTCACCTTTTGATGTTGATTTTTCTACTACGAATTTGAAATTGTTGGCGATTGGCGTCTGGGTGTGAAAGAGAATGGAAGAGGAAGGAAATGGCAAAGGATTTAGCCATTTCAAGAGACCATTCTCTGAAATCAATTAATCAATCAATTGATTGCATCTTCCAGGCTTACTGGCTTTGATTTTCCGGCGGTAGGCGTCTATCGGTGCCCACATCACATTTCACCTTTATTTTTATATTTATTTTAGAATTTGCCATTCGAACATTTTTGAGAAAAAAATTTAAGTATATGTTGAGAAGTTAATGATTTTGAGTTCTATTGTTACTTTTTAAGCTTAATAAAAGCATTAGGCTTGACCATAAACAATACAAAATATTGTTAAAAATAGACTCATAATTATCATGAAAAATTTATGAAAATGGCCGGAAAAGAAAAAGAGGCGTGTTGAGTTTTGTCTCATGGATCTTCGATAATTTTTCAACCCTAAAACAATGGGATGTTCTATGGTGTCTTAAAGACACCATCTTATGATGTCTGAAGAAATATGTGGCTGCCCCTTATTGGATGTGTTGGGGGCAATACATCTAATAGGGGGCTGTCACATACCCTTTTTGACACTAAATATTATCTTTAGGACACTATAGACGAACCGCTAAAACCATAGCGGTGGATGGAATCATCAAGTAAGAATAGGTTTGATTGAACAAAAAATTCAGTATTGAGAGAGTTATTTTTAATTTAATTTTTTTTAAGAGGGGATAGAGTATATTTCTTAAAGGATTAATTCGTAAAAGGTGTTTAACTTTTGAGTTAAGAATCAATTAGGTCCTCAATTTTTTTAAGACTCTCTTGGGTCTTCAATATTTCATAAATGGGTTAATTACACTTAACGTCCCTAACCTTTTAATATTTTATCGATTACGTCTTTAACCTTTAATTTTTTTACATCCTCAACTTTTAGTGAAATCTCCATTTTCGTCTCTGAAGACGGAAAACGTTAATTTCGTCAGTTATTGACGAGGGTATTTCAAGTAAAACAAAAAAATAAATATTTTAACATATTTTAATTAAAAAATAAAAAAAGAAAAGAAAATGGTTTTTGCGGGGGAGGGAGAAGGAGCTCCCCTCCCCTTGGGGAGGGACTCCCCCCAAGCTGCTAGAAATGGCAGCCATTTCCGGCAGCTTGGGGGGAGTCC
>CAVNYN010258006.1:0-52874 GCA_963692815.1 Nyctanthes arbor-tristis | reverse complement strand
GAGATCTACACCATTGCCTACACTCTTTCCCTACACGCGCTCTTCCGATCTATCTGCCACTGGGAGGCAAGATCGTTCAAGTGGTACCATCCAGGATCATGGAAGTGGACATAAGCAAGACTCCTGTGGTAGCACAAAACAGGGAGAAGATAGGAATTTTGATTCCAAGGAAGTTGAAAGTGAAAGGTTAGCCGGCCAAGAACTTTCTGCTGCCGACCTCACATATGAACCTGGTAATTACTATACCAGTAACCATAATCGAATGAATGATGCATTGTCAGGAGGTAGTTCATCATTGCGCAATATGTCTTCCCACCATAGTGGTGACCATTTTGAGGTGGCAAGTTCAAGATACCTTGCATCAAAGTTTCCTGTGGATACAAAGGGTATTAAAGTTAGGACTGGTCCATCAGGTTACTTGAAAGTGAAAGGTCAGGTTGAAAACCCTGCTATTACTGCTGTAAAGAAGCAGCTGGGAAGGCATTACCGTGAAGGTGGTCCGCCACTCAGTATTGAATTTGATCCACTTCCCCCTGGCGCGTTTGAGTCTTCAGAGCAGGAACCAGATAATGGTAAATAATATTTTATCCGCTGCATCATGCTGCATTACCAAGATCTGACTTAATTGCATAACCAGCTATTTAGGGTTAGTACTATTTATTTATGAACTCCCACAAAATTGCCTATGCTTGAATATTTTTATCAACTTTTTTAGCTCCTTTTGCACTATCTAGTTCGAAGTTTAGTTCAATCCAATATTCGGTTACTTCAAGGATATATCTGACTATCTGAGTTGACCTGACTTGTGCACATCTAAGGTTTTGGATCAATGAGATCGGAAGAGAATGAAAAATAAGAACAAGAGATGGAACTATGGCCTGTATATAACGGAATTGCTGGTGAGAAGATGGATTTCTTATGTTCATAGCAGCACCCAAAATTTTTATTTTAATTGGACTTGTGCAAAAATTAGTGATTATTCTGTAATATGAACACACAACCTGTTCAGAAAAATCAGATGATTGATAATGTTTCTATGTGGCAACAAGCCTCTGGCGAGCAGCTTTTTGCCATGTTCCTTGTATTATTTCCCCTAATTCTTAATATGAAGAACTTGTGCACTCTATTTCTGTTGACATAGTAAATTATCATGTCTGTCTCATTTTCCTTCTGTTTATCTTGCACGTAGAATAATTTATTTACTCCATTGGAACAAATGTATGTGCTTCAAAAAACATCCACCAATGTTATTCATTCAGTTTCTGAATGGTAAATACTACTTGTTTCTAACGGGTATACCTGTCAGAACCTTATTACGCTGAGGAGCATGTTGTGCTGTCCACTCGCGACGTTTCACAAACCCAGAAGCATCGTAATTTCATTGAGGCAAGTTATATTTGTGGACATATCTTACTAATTATGTAAATACCACAGATTCAATCTTATATGACTTTTTCTGATCTCCTCAATGTAAATGTCAACAGGGATATGAATACAATTACATCAGCTCCCATAACTCTGATGTGGAAGGAACAAATTTTAAAATTTCGCATGGGTCTGAAATTTCTGGAAGTCGCCTCCACCAGAGGTACAAGATGACATCTAATACCCCCGATTTTAGGAGTAACTTGTCAGCGAATTTGCCTGAAGGTTCTAGTAGAGACATGCCGGGTTATGAAACTAAGGACAGTTATGGAATGATGTCCCGACATAGTGTTGAAGTGAAGCGAATGGATACTGTTTCTAGCCAGCGTCATCTGCAAGGCTATGGTGGAAAAGTGAGAGGGGAATGGGCTGAGCACTTGTCTGCAGGCCCAAATGTTTCTCGTGGAATAGAAATTCAACACGAGCCTTCAAATTTTACTATCAAGGGACATGAATATCACAATTCTGACGACCAAGAAATGACCAGGAGACTGGCGAAGGTTTTTAATCTTAACCTACACATTCCTATCAATTTCTCTGCAGCTCATGGCTCTTCTGCTAATTGCTTCTTATTCTTTGACAATGATGTATAGGATGCCAAAGTTTACAAAGAGAGAGTAATTAATGAAACTTATGAGCCAGTTGGAGTTCAAATTCCCTTGAAGAATGGAATGAGTGTAAGTTCTGAGATCATGCCGTCACCTTTTTATTTTTATTTTCTCTTGCTATGTATGGTTTTTTAATATGTTCTAAAACTTTAGTTCCCGTGTATCAACATTTGTAGACTTCAAAAAGAATTAGGGACGAATTTTCGCAGCAACTGAATGTGAAGAAACCATCGGTAGTAGATACCCGTCCATACGCATACCAACTCCCAAGGTTTGAACTAATGCACTTTGCTAATTTGCTGCTGGATCTTTATGTTTGAGCATTTGTGGAGCATCATTGCAGTTCTAGATTATTTTGTGCCTGAATTCTCTCTGTGATCAGCTTTTTCTCTAGGCTTCAACTGATATATAAATGTGTTGAGTCGGATATATCTATTTATGCGTGTGTATATCTAATTATGTCCCTATAAATAATTCTAACACTTTGACTGATGCCAACATGCTGCGCACATCATAAAACGAGTAATGGAAGGGAAATGAGGGTGATAAAAATATTTATTTGCCTATCTCTAAGGAGAGAGAGCTGCACATTTACTGAACCTCCTTTTTCTAAATGCTAGAGCTGTTAGAGTTGGGATATGTTTAAGTTATGTTTTCAACATGCTTCCTTGGCGTTTGCTAGTCAGCCACACTTCTTTTTGTTAAAGGCTTATGTGGACAATTCCTATAAGTAAATAGGTGATGGCAATCACAAATTAAGATCTTTTGGTTTCTTTGGTACCATATTGAACCTCTGTTTAACATATAAAAGCCTAGCTTAGCTGTTAGATAGGGGAGATCTTTAATTGTTTGTCTACAACAGCATTCTAGATGAAGATCAATCTATATAAGAATGCTAGTTCTTATGGTCACATATTACTATCTGGATGTATCCTATTCCTTATGTTTGATGATGGACTTTTGAAGCATATTTTTTTTGTCAAAATATGGAACCAGAATGGATGGTTGTGAGGGTTTTTTCAACTTCATGGTATACAGAAATATATGGCCGTTGGCGAGTTGGTGTTTTCTGTATGTACGGAGAAATCAACCCCTTCAGTCACTTAACTACAGCCAAATATATTTCTAGCTTGTTCAATTGCCATGATTCCAATAGAAGAAAAGACTGCGATCTGCCTATTCTGAATTCTCTTCTGAAAATAACGGATTATTATAATAAACTATGCAGAGGCATAATTGCCATGTCAAGATGTTGAACATCATCTAGTAGTCGTTACAAATAGGATGCTGTGTAACCATGACATCAAGTACTTACTTTAGATCCCCACTGGCCCAAGCAGGCAACATGCATGAACACATTAAATGTTGGTGAACAGAACACGTTTTATTGCGCTTTATGCAACCACGTAATAATTCCGGGATTGTGGCCTATGGGGACTGAGCACAGGTTACATGTATGTTGATTAACATGTGTTTCATCTTGTGTCCTGTCTCGAAATATTTTGTGCACACAGTACATGGAATGACACTCATTTTCATTTGTTTCCATAATGATGCAATATTTTTGCTAACACTGAACTTGTGTATGCTTTAGGTCTGTGGCTGAGATCCCGTCAAGTTTCAGTGAAGACGATGAAAGTGCAGAAACGAGTTCCATGGATGGAGACCATAGGAGAGAATATAGGACGGAGTCCTGAGGCGGTCTTGTTGAGTGCTTGGGCTCCAATTGTTAACTAAGAAGTGCTGCAACTTTGTACATTGCACAGTTTTATCTGCATTGTAACGTTAGGAAGCTCGTTAGTTAGGTCTGCCAGTTGCGTTCAGTTGTTTATATTTATTGTACGGAGGCAAATTATTTTAAATCTTATTGAGACTTCTATTTGGTTTTCATTTTCAATGTCATCTCTCTCTCTCTCTTCAATGTCAATTCTGATTTTGCCATCGTTTTCCTTTTTCTATTTTTTTTGGTAGATGCATCTGTACCAACTATAGTTGATCATGGAGTAGCTGTACGTGTATTTATATGTTATGTGCTTTTGAGTCCTTCCGGGGAGAGAGAATTTTTGTGTGCTTAGGTTCTTTCCTTACGGAGAGAGTATTACTCTCCCTAGAATTTTTGTGTGCTTTCTTGTTTACATAAAATTAAGAGGTTAATTTTATAAATTATTCCCAGTCTTTGAGTTAAGAATTGACTGTCCTTAACTTTTTCTTTTTCGACCTCTTGGTCGCTAACTATTTATAAATTCGCACAATAGATCTTTTTTGACGAATTTCATTAATATTGTCGTTAATTTTTCAATAAAATTATTGTTATGCCCCTCAACTTTTTATTTTTAAAAACAAAATATTTAAAAATATTAAAAATAAAATTAAAAAAAAAAACCCACCCCACCCTTCCCCTCCCAAGAATGGTTGCTGAAATGCTGCCGTTTCCATCTGCTAAACTGAGGCTTGAATCCCCTCTATTTGTTGCCTGAGGGAGTCAACCCCGCTCCTTACCTAACATTAGCCATTAGGTACGTGTCATTCTGCGTTGTTTACAGCCCTAATAAGTCACACAACTTTCCATGTGGCGGGCTCGTTACGCGTAATCATTAGAATTTAGAATACAAGGTAATTTTATACTAGTGTATTGCGTTTTTTTTTTTTTTTTTTAAATAAACAAATGGTAAAATGAAAAATTTACTCTATTTCATAAAGGATTTTGACATTTTGTAAAGACTTCTGAACGAACAGCAGTACTTAAAAATTTACTTTCAATCAATAGATTGAAGTCGTCTTAGAAGTCGAAGTTCATTCACCTCATCGAATGATCCGATCCATGTTGATTATAACACATGAATGTAAAAGGGGAAAAAATTCTTAAAATTGCCTTAAAAGTCACATAATTTAGTACATCATCTGTGGTGTACAAAAGCCATATTTGTGAACAAACTAGGAAAATCTTTCTTCTCTTATAAGCTGTTAATCTCACTCTTCTTTCTTGGTCGATTTGTCATCAACTTCGTCTGATGAGTTAGCATTGGTTTTTGATGATTCGTTAAACTCCAACAACTGCAAAGAGAAACACAAACATTAACTTACGAGGAATTTACCAAACACCTAGAATCAGCCTAATGAAAAAGCCGGTCTTGTCATTTTGACATTTAATCCTAGTCTTAATACTTCATAACAAAATCATTGAACAGAAATCTTACCTGCTTGGCTTCCCTGTTCCATATGCAATGTCCAGCCAAGAATCCGGTAACACATGGTACAATGTATAACAGCGCAGGCTGGGACAAGAAAATAAGCATGATTCGCGCGCGTAAATTTTGTACACGGATATTTTAATCATTATAATATATAGTTCAACCGTTATTTGTAAGCAAGTGTTCACTGAAAACACTCACCTGTGCCGCTTGAAACCAGTTCATGACAACTATTGTGAGGACCAATCCGACTGTGTACCCCAGAAAAGCACTCTTGAAGTATTGGCTCTCTTTCCCCCTCGAAACATCAAATCGCAATGCCAATCCTACAAAAATGCCTAGAAAAAGTGCGATAAACCTTAAAATCTACTTATATGTCAAAAATCTACAAAAAAACTGCAGATAAATCTCTAGTTTAAGCGTATATTCTCTAGAAAAATATCACTTTTCAAGAAATCAGTTCTCAACGAGTCTTGATCTTATAAGGCTTTAGATTATTGTGAAATTCATACCGGGAATAACTATATCTCCAAGACCTAGCATTGAAAATGGCCGTGCAGAATCCATAGTTGGGAACAAAAGCTGAAACGTTGAAGCATAAAAACAACACATTTCATCCCTTGAAGTAGGAGATAATGAAAATATATAATGTGAGACAAATTAACTGATACATGGTACTAACCTTTATTGGAGCATCAAAGGATTTTGCAACACTAACCATTACTGGAGTAAAAAAGACCCAGAAGATGTCATATACAAAGAGTCCGGCCTGAAATTTCACACCAAAAAAAAAAAAAAAAAGAAGAGCATTTAGTAAAAGAATCCTATGTTTTGTGTGTGAAGTGTACCCACGAAACTAAATATCTTACCAAGAGAATGGCACCGGTCTTAAATGAGCCTAGTGAAAGCATTTCAATTCCCTGCGATTAAAAGATAATATAAAAGAACTCATTATGTCATTGCAAAGTGTTTACCATCTTCTGCTCCTTTTCCACAAACATGAAAACAATAAAAAGAATACCAAACTCTAATTAAAAAAAGCATGCTAGTTTTATCTATATATATATATATATGCCTTGAAGCTATAGTAAACAAGGTTATGGACTTCTTTTTCTTTATTACTGCAAGCTCGAATGCTCGATTGCTATTCAATACCTTGCTAAAGAGTTTTAGAGAAAGTCCTCAGCATCATGAATCAACAAGCTAAGTAAGAAGAATTTTCATGTTGCACGTCTTGGAGGTATAATAATATACCGAGTGTTATTTACATAAGTAAAATAACCCTGATTTCTTTAGCATGCAGATGCCCAGGAGATGGGGAAAAATACAGTACACGTTCAGTTTGGAAGCTATCAAACCTGAATGCAGAAAGCGAGCCCCAGTGTATTGTTAGCTAGCCAATGCTTCTGTGAAGCATACCATGCACAGAAGAAAGTTCCAGGAATTGCTGCAACTACCTGGGATCTTGTGAACTCAACCTCCAAAGCTGTGCAACAAATGGGTAAAGAAAAATATCATTCTCATATTGCACGAAATATAAATGTCATGACATCGAATCGTAGCTGATAAGAAAACTAACAATTCCATCTGCAATATATTACTTAAAAATTTTTTGATGTAATAACAAGAGGAACAGGTGACTTTTTGAGGGGGAAAAAGCTGCTTCCATTAAAAGTCAGTTCACTTTTCTAGTCAAATAAAGTTACTCTAGATTTTAAACATTATTCAATTGGAAGTTAAAATTTACTGAGTTTAGACTGATACGCTCTAAATCAGTTTAGTCCCCTTTTTTTTTTCCAAACTCACTCACAATGCATCCATCAACAATAGCAACCAATTCATCATAATCAAAATATATAATGAAGTTGAAAACATACTATGTGAAATGCATAACATTACCCCACAACAGCAAGCAATGACACTATAGGAGCTAAAGTAGCACTGGCAGGCCATGTCAGCATAAAATGTGCAAGTCAATTGTAAAATAGAAGGTTAAATCAAGAAAAGAAGACCTCCATTAGCCAATTTGATAAATTTTCAAAAGGAAAAACACTTCAAAAACGAACCAGCAAGAGACACTAGAGTGAATAACACCAACAGTTAATGTTCATAAACACATGAAAAACATGGGTTTACCATATTTCTTGCATTAAAAGCAGAACACTAGAAAGTGAAAACAAAACCAACTGATTGAAACGTCCCTAAAGCATGTGCATCAATTAGTACATCACATCACATTTATACAAACTTCCACAATGAGAAAAAGAAATACTAAGAAAATTGGACATGTAATGGATTACGAACTCAATAGCAAAAACAGAATCATATAAGTGCTTGAGAGTGAGAACATACAACGGAGATAAGGAAACCGCCATACTATTAGATTATCGTTCCAATGTTTTGGCAAAAAACGACTGATTGCAGGTAATAACGTTGCCCTGTAAAATGTAAATGATGAGTGGAAAATCAATTAGCATCAGTTCTCTAATAACGTAATAACACACAATATTACACATAGCAAAATGAGCATTTTTTAATAGTCCTAGAGCTAAAGAACATACGAGAGAGCGACTATCCCGAGTACAAAAAAGTAGCATGTTAATACGGCATTAACCAATTCCTTTGACAGGAACTTAAAGAGCAAGAATAACGACAACAGCACAGCACTTCCAACAAAGGGGAATCGCATGGCATGTTCATTGGACATGGTCTCCTACAAAATATAAGTACCCAGATTAGTGCAAACGTGGAGATACATTCCGAGGAGAATAATATTTAATTGGTTGGAGATAAAAATGCTGCTCAACTTACTGAAGGCGGAGTTGGTTTGACAGAGCGGTAGCAACCGACATAAACTGTCAGGCAAGCTGTCAAGATGACATTTATATTTGGGTTTACCTTCACGACCAGTGGGGCTAAAGTCAAACCTGCCAAGAGATAAAAAGACAGGTAATCAGTGCCCAAGAAACTCAACGTCAGGTGATAAGATACAAATCATAAAGAAGGAGATAATTTACAGCCACATATCAATACCAGTCGAATATTAGCGGAGCATAAGGTTCTATTCTAATACTGTCGCTTATTAAGGGTGAAAGACAAACTTGGCTCAAAATGTGAAATTTGGAGTATGCATATCGATGCAAAATGCATAATACAAACACGTTCATTTATGGTCATAATGCCTAAGCTTTCAAACACTGGCTCAAAATGTTAATGCGACTAAACAGATAGGTAAGTGTACACACACACTTCATATACGCACACATATCGCACGCGAATACATTCAATCACATATACACGCACACAATGCGCATACAGATACATAGTTATGTTAGACTCGCTGTACAATACACATAAGATGTTACGGGCATGAAGGTTTTCTACGCCAAGAATCAAGCAACTGCTTTTACATCCATTTTAAAAGCAAAACTCATTTTGCAGTAGCAGCATATACGGGAAGTTCAAACAAAGAAAATGGATAACATGGAGCCAAAAAAAAAAAAATGAATAAGGCAAGAAGAAAGGGTAAATTCAATTGCCGCGAAAACATCACTGGGGTAAAAAAGAAGGGAATATACAAAGAACAATATTTATTCAGAGACATGAAATCAAACGACCAGAGAAATTTAAATAATTGTACCCGCCAAGGCAAAATTAGCCAGACGCTCATTATTCTTCATTATGAAGTTTCTTAATTGCGCCCTTCACTTCAGTCCAGGGAAACTGCAATTTACAAATTCTGAGCATAAAAGATGCACATTAGAACGTACCAACCTAATCTGTACTGATAAGATCAATCCAATCTAATTACATGCATAAGAAAAGTTCAATCTTTTTATTTAGGAACAGAAAATATGAAATCTTTCAAGAATCTGCGCAATCAAGATCAAAAGATAAAATCAAAGACCAAAAAGTAGAATTCTTTGAATTTAACAAAAACCCTATTCGTAAGTAAACATGTCAAAAGAAACCCAGATTCTTGTCGAAACCCATATTCTTGGCTTCTTCAAAAGTACAAAAAATTTAAAAACAAAATTAACGGACACCAAAAACAAAAAGAGAAAGGCAAACGAAAGAAATACAGAGAGAGAGAGAGAGAGAGAGAGAGAGAGAGACCTTAAAGTAGGAAAATGATAAATTAAATATCTCCAATTTGGACACCAGATCAGAGAAAACTTCACTGTGTGCGATTCTCAGTACCGGAGAAGAAATATCGTTAATTTATTGCATTCCCCTTCCACAAACGTTGTACATTCTGACTACTCGTAAAGCGTATGGGAGTAACGGTAGGATATACAAGTGTTATGAGATTTTGCTTCGTGGAGCCACATCACAAATGGTTTAAGCTACCAATCATAACTCAACACATCATATTACAAAAATATCTTGTCCATGTAGTAAATTAGGTACTCCTTTTTATTTCTCCTTTTTCTATTTTTTTTGACTGGATTAGATTTTTTAATTCGAGATATTTTGAGCTTTTTCTTTCTTTCCTTTTTTTTTTTTTAAATCAAACTTTCATTAATACAAGTTACTACAAACTTCCAACCCTTATGTTGTTTGATAAAATTCCACAAGCCAAGACCTTTCCACACTTCTTTAGCAAAGGGGGCATTCAAACAAGGCATGTTGTATATCTTCAGCTCTATAACAATGAAGTATAGAGAGTTAACCTGGGTTCCAATTTTAATCAAATTTGTCCCAGTAGGATGGCTGTTACGATAAACTTTCCACCAAAATAGACGTACTTTTGACAACACCTTCATTTTCCATATTCTTTTCCACCACGCAGAATTATGGTTTCTGCTAATTGAAGTCCCTTCCATAGGCTCCATCATGAGAAGCTTGTACCCACTTTTAACAGTATATTCACCGTTGTGATCATAGTGCCAAATCAACTTATCTCGACAATGGCCCAGTCCAGTTGTGATGCCAAGAATGATGTCTCGGTCCGGGGGCTAAAAACATGTCATTAACTTTAGCTTGGTTCCGTTTACCCGAACCTGTAAGCAAATCAGCAATTGGGACGACTTGTGATGAGGACTTGGTGATGGGTTGGAAACTGGGACTTCTAGGAATCCATGGATCTTCAAAAATACACTTAGATAAACCATCCCCGCCCACCAACGTAGGCCAAGCTACAATAACTCTTTACCCCAACAAATATTCTTCCAAACAAAAGAATCGCCATTGTTGCATCTAGCCTTCAAAAAATTACTTCAAGGAAAGTATTTACCTTTCAAGACTTTTGTCATAAGAGAGTTTGACATTTGTAACAGCTTCCACGCTTGCTTGGCAATGAGAGCTTTGTTAAATGCCGAAATTTCTCTGAATCTAGGCCCACCTACACCGTTGGGAAGATAGAGCTTTGGCCATTTGATCCAACGAAGCTTTTTTTTCCCCATCTCCATCCCACCAAAACCTACCAATAGCTGGCTGTATTGAGGAAAGAATTCCATCTGGAATTTTGAAAATACTCATCAAATAAGCCGGTATTGCTTGCAATACCCATTTAATGAGTAAATCTCTTTCTCCCATGGAAAACAGTCCCCGTTTCCACATTTTAATTCTTTTCCAAATTTGGTCTAGAATGATGGCAAAATCTTGACCTTTTCTATTTACCAAATGCAAGAGGAAAAAGAACTCCATTTATTTTCCAACCGAATGCCCAACATTAGGGCTAAACGTGAATTAACCTGTTGGCCTGAACCAGCTTCATAAGTTCTCAATATGCGACCAAAAAAAGAGATGTCTGAGTCCATAGTTCTTAAGAAGATGAGACAATTGTTTGCAAAAAATAGATGATTAATTCGTAGGCAAGGTCGGGCACATAGTATTCCTAGAATATCCTGTTTTATTTCTGCTTGAGTTAATAAGCCAGAGAATGCCTCAGCAACCAGTAAGAAAAGGTAAGGTGATAAAGGACATCCTTGTCTTAATCCTCTAGTCAAAATTACATTTCCACGTATCTGGCCGTTGATGACAAAAGAGAACTAGGAAGTAGAAATGCAATTTAGAATAAGTTGCTGCCAATGAGTGGGAAATCCCATTTTACTCATAATTCAAATAATAAGGCTCCATTCTACACGATCATAGGCATTGCTCATGTCTAATTTTAACGCAATGAATCCCTTCCTATCGTTGTGCTGCTTTATTTGGAAATGTAAACACTCATAAGGAATCAAGGGATTATCAGTAATTTTTCTCCTTGCAATAAAAGCACTTTTGTTCCGCGAAATGAGAGTATGGAGCGTTTTGTTGAGCCTATTAGCTATTGTTTTAGAAATGATCTTATAAAGCACATTGCATAGACTAATTGGACAGAAATCAATAACTTGATAAGCCCTTTGCTTTTTAGGAATTAAAACAATATTGGTAGAATTAAAACTTACAGGTGATACACCATGATTCAAGCATTGTAAGCAGACCTGAGAGATTTCGTTCCCAATCACATCCAATTGAAACTAGTAGAAGATGACATAGAGTCCATCAGGCCCTGGAGCCTTATGTGATCCCAGTGACATAACAACGTCTTTCACCTCCTTTTTAGAGAAACACATCTCAAGAAAATCTACATCATCAGCTGAAAGTGAGGTATGGATACCCTAAACTACCGCATCTAACTGTGCTACAGATGAGTTAGAACTAGAAAATAGTTCTTCAAAATATTTATGAAGGCAAGTACAAATATCCTCTTCAGAAAACCATTCTTCTCCATTATTTCCCACAATATGATGGATTGAATTCTTCCTCTCTCTCGATGATGCTTTTGAAAGAAGAATTTTGTATTCCTGTCCCTTTCTTTTAACTATTGAACTCGAGATCTCTGTTTCCAATACAATTCTTCCCTTTCCGACAGATGAGGGATTTTGCTTTCTATCACACAAACTTTCTCCATTTTATCTGCAATTCAATGTCCGTTAAGTATAGAAGAAAGCTCCACTTGTAGATTCTTAAGTTCTTTTCTCCAATGACCAAAAGTACTCTTACTCCAATTAGAAAAGTCGCTACAGCAAGAGTTAACAAGTTTCACTAACCCTTCAGTAGAGACGAAGGGCCCAAATTCTTCCTTTCTTCTGTTCCAGGATTCCTGGACCATATTTGCTTAGCCGACTTCTCTAACCCACCAAGGTTCAAAGCGGAAATTCATAGACTTTCGATCTCCAAGTATGTTGAATCGTGACTGCTCCAAATTGAGGAGAATAGGCCAATGATAAGAGCCTGCATAATCCAAATGTTGCACTACTGCAAAAGGAAATAAATTTTGAGCTTGTTTTGAGAGTTTTATGTATAGTAGATTTAAATTGAGTTAATTATACCAATAATAACTAAACTTTAATTTAGTTACTACTTGCTGACAAAACAAAAAAGAAAAACTTTATTTTAACAAAAATGATGACAAAAAGTTTGACAAAATAGACATATGGCCCATGTGCTTGTTATTGATTTAAAGTGATGTGATTTGTTGAAAAACAGCATCCTGACACGTGTCAGTTTTGTTTAACTTTTTGTATCCTCTTTTGTTCAAATAGTATAACTCAACAAAAAGAGTTACTCAATGCTCACTAATCTATATCCATATATATATATATATATATATATTTAATTAATCCGCTTAAGTTTCGATACCTTTTGTACCACGATTTCCCCGCCTTTTTTATGTTGGTAAATTTTGCGGTAACTATTTCTTTGCTTTTTAACAAAAATTATTATGAAAGAATTCGGAAAAGACTTGAACCTGTAACTATTGGATTTAAAAACTAAACCTTAACCATTTTACCCATTTGTTTTGTTTGTTAATCTTTTTCACTAATAAATTAAAATGCCAAATCTGAAATGTCAATTCTAAAACAAACTCTAATATACCATAATTCGTTAATTCACCATTTCTAGCATGTGTATTGATGAGTTTAATGTTATTTGAAAATTTTAATGTATTTTACATTTTTTTAATTTGTTAGTTTTATTAGGATTTTTTAAAATGATGCAGGTAACAAATATTTTTTCTATTATTGCATATATGTACGAACGTATGATGTCTTTTAAACGATCATGAACTTTATGATTACTCAGTCTATTGATCTTATTGATTTAATTAATGTATACTTGTATTTTTATATTTTCTACAGGGCTATAAATATTACAAATTTATATTTAACTATCTAATAATATATTTAGATCGGTTTTTCTAACCGTGCAACACACGGGTGGTTTAACTAGTCTATATAAAAAGTTACTCATTTATCATTCTTCTCAAATCCATTAAAGATAACTAACAGAGTTGCACACTTGGCTAACAAAAGTCTTACGTGTCACTAAATTTTTAAGTTGCGGCCAAGTAAGCGAAAAGAAAAAGCACATTAAAAAAGAAATAAAAAATCAAAGGCAAAAGCCGCACCATTTCGAGCCCTAATTTCCGTCCTAATAATATAAACGACCATGTGATGGAATAACTAGGGTTAGAGTTTTCTTCATATATTATATTAGAAAAACATTCAAAATACTTAACTAAAACACTGATTTATGTATATGAACATAGACTGATCTTTGTTCATCCGAAAAATGAAAGAAGTATGGGCCACAATTTGGATCAAATTCTTCTTTTTTGCACCTCTACTTGTACATAAACGTCTCTACAAGGATAATTATGAATGAAATTTAAGGCTTAAAATGGCATGGCCTTTTTTTTTTTTTGGTTTAGTTTGTTCGTTTTAGTTGTTTTTTTTTAATTTTTAAATCTTTTTTTAGCATACTTGGTCCAATTTAACAATTTTATTGACACATAATATTTTCGTTAGCCACATGTGTAACTCCGTTAATTATCGTTAACGGAATTGAGAGAAACGATGGATATGTAATATTTTGGATAGATTAGTGGGAACTGAGTAACCATTTTTCATTTGGTGAGCAAGCAGTTACCAATTCAAAGTTTAGTGATTATTGGTATAATGAACTCGATTTAAATTTGTATGAGAATGCAAGCTGTTAGTGTGAAAATTTATTTAATTTATTTTTTTGTAGAGAAGATATTGTTGATATTGATTTGATAAATTTTTACTTTTATATAAAACTTCAAAGAACAAAGTTTATTACATTGGGATAACTACAGGCAAACAAGCTATAATGTGTTTCACTTATTCGTCAAATGTGAGGCTCGGCGGATTCTACCGATGTTCTGGGCACGATGGCGCAGATTGACATTTTTCACTCTCTTTTTGTCGATCCATTTATTATTTATTATTTTTAAAATATTTTTCTCATTTTATTTTACACGCCGTGTAGTAATTTTTTGTTGTTTTTATATTAAATAGGTCGATGCACGGCAATAGGACAAAACACTCTTGATCCGCCTTGTTATATGGACCTGTAGATGAAAAATTATCTACTTCCTCAGGGACAAAGTTCCCTTGCATTCGGCTCATTTTTTTTTTACCTTCACTATCAAGAGCAATATTAATGTTAGAAGAAAAATGTCGAGGGTAAAAAGGTAAAGGGAAAAAATTAGGGGGAAAATGTTATTCTCAAATAATGTATAGGGGCCAAATCTAGTGATTATAATATTAGAGGATTTTGTTTATTTTTTAGAACTTTTTTATAAGTTACTTTGTCATTGCCTTTTTATCATATAATTGATATTCAATTTTTTACTAAACACTACTATTTTTTGAAAAATTTATTATATATTTTTTTGAAGAAATAAAGTGAAAACCTCTCCCCAACCAAAACCCCGAAATGACCTTTCTCCACCCTTCCACTATACATTAATTGGTTTTGTCGGGGAAAAAATTCAAATTTTAATCTTGCTCTAATAAATGCAAAAAAAACACAAGTTTTGCTCCCTCAGCCCTTTATATGGGTGGGTCCCACATGGAGGTGGACTTCACTTTGTGGGAGGGCCTCACCTAATAGGCAATTTAACTGAATTTGTTTTAATACCATATGTGTCATATGATGCCATACCACTTGGCACATATGGTGTTAGAAGATCTCTCGCAATTTAACATCTATTTGCAAAATCATTTTACTTTTAAATAAAAGTGGGTTAAACTAATTACATCTATATATTTTATAAGATCGGCATATACTGCATAAATCTTTACTATTTAACTCTACTCATTTTCTCTTATTTCTTGTTAGAATGAGCCTGCAAACGATTCCTAACACATAACACAAAGTTAAAAAAAATAAAAAAAAGACCAGTAACTTCGATGCTTGAAAATTTATTAGCAACGAGCTGACCTTATAAGTAAATTGATTCATACGCGAGAAGGTTTGAATTGAGTTGTGGGGAATTGATGTAAGCGTGTTTCATCACTTCTTCTAGGTACAAATCTCAAACGAACAATCCTAAATCGTCACTTTCCTAACTTCAAGCACTCATAGAATTGCTTTGTGATTGTAACAATATCTACCCAAATTATTAGTACACCAATGTATACATATTTCTTAGCAATACTTTAAAATATATAGCAAAATTCCTTTCCTAGGTAGGTTATTCGTAGAACATTATTATTGTTAACAACAGAGACATTGAGCATTGACCAGAAAACTACAATATAGTATCAAATAATAATTGAGAGGCTTTTTAATTTACACTTAGTTACCTAAACATTGAGAGAGAAGATCATCAATTTTACAAGCCTTAACAATATCCTTCTAGCGAATATTCACATTGCCTAGTTGGCCCGAAGAATTGCAGTCGCACAGAAGATTCAGACCTCCAGCTGCCGCACAACAAGCTGAAGCATCCAGCTCTTTTCCGCAATCATATGCGTCGGTTTTTGAGAGAAACGACGCACAAACAATATGCGGTGGCAATTTTAAAAATATTGATAGTATTATTTTAAGAACCGATTCGCATGAGTGAATCCAAAAATAGGCTTCATTCGCCAAGTAAGGACAAAGGCGTCGGTTCCATAAATGAATCGACGCCCATTGGTTGGGGGGAGGAACAAAAAAACACGGGGACCCATAAATGAATCGACGCCCATTGGTTGGGGGGAGGAACAAAAAAACACGGGGACCATCTTTATTAGGGTTACTCTACTTCTTCCTCGTATAGCACTCTCTTCCGCGCAGCAGCCGCAGCCCCCTCTGGTGCCGCCACCTCTCATAACCTTACTCTTCGTCAATGACCATGCCTCCTCTCATCCCCTTACTCTTCGTCAACGATCGCGCATCCTCTCATCCCTCTAGGTCTTCTAGACTTTTTAGGCAAGTTTCATTTTCTTTTCCCCATTTTTTCTTTGAATTTCTTTCTGAATTTTGAATTTTCGTTGAATTTCTTTATGAATTTTGAATTTTCCATTCTATTCTCTTCGAATCATGTTCGGTCTCTCCGCCCGTCTACCTTGATTTTTCAGATCTCCATTTTCAACAAGGAGAAAATCAAATCGTGTTTGGCTCTCTCCACCTGTCTGGTCGCCTCCTATCTTCCTTGATTTTCAGATCTTCATATTCAGTAAGGGGAAAATCAACCTATGAGGTTTGTATTTTTGTGTGAATATCTGAATTTAATTCTCTATGTTTGTTAATTTTATTTGTTTGATATAGGATATGCTATGTCCTCTGTGAGTCCAAGTTCTAGCAGCCAAATTTGGCGCGAAGCTTTTGAAGATTGTAAATCCTATATGGCCTCCATGATATTTTGATATAAATCCTCTAAGTCCTCAATGAGTTATTCTATTAGGTAAAGAAAATTCAATTGTGTACGTTTAAATTCATTTCATGATTCACCTTAATTTTTGGTATTTATTTTGAAACTCCATTTTCAGTGAGGGAATATTGGCCATCTTGATAAACTACTGTCAATAGAGTCAAGCTCACTAGTCGTAGTCCTTCATTTTGAATTTTTTTTATGCGGGTTCTTTTCCCTTTTTTTGGCTATTATGGAATGAATATTATCTATGCTTTTCATGTCATTTAACTTGGTAATATGATATTATTTATGCATGTATTGCTAAAAGATGTAGGTTCTGAATTTATTTAGATATACTATTTTCATGTTCAGTCATGATTTTATTATTCTTTACACAATTTAGTCTATGTAGCTTTATTGGTCATGATAGACATGCCTCTTTTGCCTGTTGTCCCCGTATCTAAATGTTGTTTCCCTTTCCAAATTACCTTTGCTTTAAGTGAGTAACATCAAACATTTGTGTCCAGTTTTCTCTTTCAAATCCAGTTAATGCCTGTATACTATATTTGTTATGTTGACTTATAATTTTAGTCTGCTATTTTTTTAGATTATCTGTGAACATCAATAATTTCCCTATATACTCATATGATAGTACTTTATCTTTTCAAACATCTGCTAAAGGCCTATACCAAAGTGGATTTGTCAAGGCTGTTTCACTAGAATCTGTTTTGCTATTATGTTTAGTGTTTATGGATTTCTGCTTGAGGGGATAACTAAGATTCAAATATACCATCCGTAGAAGGGTGACAGGTGACTGATTCATGCAAGATTAGAGTTGCTTGCCATACGGTCTGAGATAATGGCTGAGAATTCTCTTAAGATGGCTGAATTGGAAAATGCCTCACCTCTAGAAGCTGAAAAATGGTTGCCTTATCCATCTTTCACTGAAAATCTATAAGAAGGTGCTACTTACATGATATGAACTAATGATTATTCTCTTGGTGATTGTGAGTATCTCATAAAATTTTGAGTTAATTTACTGGATTTAGTGCTGGGCTAGTCTATGTCTAAATCTTAAAGGATCATGGTAGAAATTAGCACAAGGTTATGTTTCTATGATGAATTGCAACACATGCTACATTAAACACTTGTTACCAACATTTGGCTGGCATACGTCTTGCCTAAATTGTTTGGTTTCCAACTTAGCAAACTGTTTTCTCTTTGGGGATTAATTCTTGCCACATTTGTTGCAACTATGATGTGCATTTCTTGTTCTTGAAAATTCTGTTTAATGATTCGAAGACTAATTTTACTTTATTGTGTTAATAGTGCTTATGATACCGAGAATGAACCTGATGAAGATGCTGCTTCTACATCTACACAGAAAAGAAAGATCGAAGTTAATGGTAGTATAATCTTGGTTGAGTTTTTGAATTACTATTTCCTATTTATGTGTCATTTTGAGACAAAACATAGAGGCATTTTTGGTTGATTTACATTATAGGTAGAATATATATAAATGTCGTTTTTGTACTTGTCAGTGTAATTACGAGACCATTATTATTTGTGTTTCAAAGTTCGATGCTTAATAACTTGTGAGATCGGAAGGTGTGATAAAATAACATATTGTTATATTGTGCTTCTCCCATTAATATATTAATATATCTTGTTGCTGGTGTATTTTTTTTTTCCTGAGTTTCTGCTGCCGGTGTATCTATTCCCCCCAAAAAAAATTTTTTTGAATTTTTTTTTTAAATATTGGACTTTAGGCATCACCCAACAACTGACGCCTATGCCTTTACAATATATGACGCTGACATATACATCGCTATTATAACCGACGCGTATTTATGTATACAACCGACGTCTATTGGGTTTTTCTGTAGTAGTGAGAAATGGCCTGCTTCAATTATTGTTGAGAATACTTTGTTATAAAATGAGCACATGGGACAGAATACTACAACTCACAATTTTAATTATAAACAAAAGCTCTTCATTACCAAATGATTTGACCCTTTAATTAATTTAAGTACATATTTTTCTAGAGATTTGTAATTGTTTTCTAGAGATCTGCCATTGAGAATTTGAGAGATCTCTATGATCTTTTCAAATAACATTTTTAACATTCATATAATTTATTAGCTCGTTTTTAAAGGGAGTTGACTAGAACTACACCAGACTAGTTAGCGCAGACCAAGGAGCAATGTTCACCTGCTCACTGTGGGTGGGGTTACACTGCCCACTTCTGACGTGTCACAAACATAGTCGGCACACATGGCGGCCACGTGTGTGTCACGTCAGGCCATGTCACTATCACATCAAATATAGGTAGTGTAACATCGCTCACAGTGAGTGGGTGAACAAAATTAGCAGATTAAGAGCATTTCTAGTAATTTAGAAGTATAGGGTGCTCAATATCACCTTTAATATTTTGATTGCTATGTGTTCTTCAAATAAATGGAGAATTAAAAATTTAACAAATAGAGACACAGGAGCCCAGTTATTAATTGATTAACTTAGACCCTTAAAGCAATAATCTTGTTTCTATTCATGAGGACTCAAGACATCACTTGCAACGCACATGCTACGTCCACTTATGTATCTGTTCATATATAATTGTCAATTTTACTTGACACAACTTTATTTTTGTTGAAATTTTAACCCATAACGAAACTAATGTTTATACCTCAAAACCCACAAAGTTTCTTTGAAGCACATACAAGTAAGTGTTAGACACAAATCCTTGTGACAACTTCACAAATTATTACTATTACAAACACACATTTTTGTAGCATTAACTGAAATGGCACAAATGCAGACTTGCAAGTAGGTAGACATATCAGGCATAACTGAAGTTGAAAAGCATTTAACTCCTTCCGGTGCACCCACAACCTTTTACAGGAGCTGGAGCACCTAATTATCCCAAAAATCATGACAACGTATTCAATCAACAAACTGCTGATGATCATTATAAACAACAAGCAATTCATTGCATACCGATTTTTGGACCAATTAGTTTGCGAACTATCATGTGACATAATTTTATTGGACCATTTTTTTGAAGTAAAAAATTACGTTAGATGTATTTTATGATTTCTTTCTTTTTTAAAAAAGATCTGATTACCATATGACGATTTATAAATAAACCAAATAGTGCAACGTAGGGGTGGGAAGCAAGTCAGGTGGTCAAGCTCCTGCGTCCTAGCCCACAATGAGCATTAGCCCGGACTAAGCCCCAATTTACTGCCAAAAATATCCGTCGGCTATTACAATGGCATTTATGTCACGACTCATGAGAGGGAGGAGATTTATTCATTACCTAAACATGGCAGTCGAGCAGAAAGAGTAATATTGCAAAACGTCGCAACATTTCTGAGGCTGCTTACAGAAGTAGTTGTAGAGATAAGACAGAAAGACAGCAAATTCATTCAAAGTCGAACATCTTAGCATCTTTGCAACAAACGGTTTGTGCACCAATTCCTCGATCCCTTTCCGGGACAGGCAGCAACATGCAGCTTTGTCGAATGACTGAAACCCAACTCTCAACTTCATCGGCAAAACAGTATTGCCGTTGTGCCTTGGTGGTTTTGCTGCTACATGTTAGAATAAATAATGTAGCAGCCGCGACCATTGGTAAGGCAGACCCTTTGATTAGTGAGGAGCTAGATTAATTCCAGTTTTCAGATAATTAAATTAAACGTCGCTTAACTTAAATTATTGATATGTTATGTAGAAATTAAAATGAGAACAAAAGAACGTGGATGCTACTAACTGCATAAAGGTTCATAGAGTTGACTTCGTAATTTGAAACTTCATTATTCGTAGAGCTGACTTCTTGGCTTAAAAATTTACTAAAAAGTTCATCAAAAGGACTGAGTACGTTTTTACACATGCACTCCGTCATCTCATTTACTTTATCTACAATTTTTTTATTATTATTTTTTAAATAGTACATTGGGGATTTTTGTTTTTTTCTCATTTTTTTCTTTTTACTTTTCCTTTTTCTTGCGATATGTGCGTAACAAGCTATGTGATTTGTATAATAATCTATGTTTTTAAACAATCTATATTATATGTATAACAAGTTGATGTAGAACATATGCTAGAATGGGTTGAGGGAAATTTGAATGAAGATCGGGTCGAAATTTGGGTGTTTGGCGTTGTCCGAATTGATTGTATAATACCTTTTTGAAAGCAAAAGGGGGAGAGGATTGTTTTCGGCCATCCCGGATCCCTTAGACCCTCAAATTCATGATTTTCTATTTTTCTAATTTTTCTATTTTTTATTTATAATTTATTTTTTTACGGTTTTGATCTTAGGATTCGTCTATAACTATTTAGATACTGTTTCGACTTTTTTTTGTTATTCATTAATTAATAAAAACTTTATTTGTGTAACAAGTTATGTTTTTTGTATGAGTTATATGAGTAAAAAAAACTTGTTATTTTTATAACAAGCTGTGTTATGTGTGCAACAATT
The DNA here is from genome assembly GCA_963692815.1 of Nyctanthes arbor-tristis. Taxonomy (NCBI): domain Eukaryota; kingdom Viridiplantae; phylum Streptophyta; class Magnoliopsida; order Lamiales; family Oleaceae; genus Nyctanthes; species Nyctanthes arbor-tristis. Next base: position 31,532 of record CAVNYN010258006.1, on the reverse strand, counting down.
ATGTTTTTTTTTTTTGAAGGAACAATTATGTTATTAAACATTCTATGTTATTCGTGTAGTATACCATGTTGCATAAATTTAAAATAGTATAATATCATTTATTATATATGTAATTTTTACGTGAAACAATTGATATATATGAATTTAAAAAGAAAAAATGATTAAAAAGAAAAGAGAGATTAAAAAAAATGGAAACAAGAAAAGAAAAATAAAAAAGGGTAAAAAGATCGGTAAAAAAAAGTGTCAAAAGAAAAAGAAAAATAAAGTAAAAAGAAGAAAAGAATAAAAAAAATTCAGGCTGCCGGATTGCGATGGGCTCATCGCTGGAGCCCGCCGGAATTTGGCTGGTGGTGGGAGTGCGGTTGGGGATGGGGGTTCAGAAAAATATTACTATAAGTAAATAATAAAAATGTAAAAAAAAAATTACTTTGTTATAAATAAAGTAAACATTAGAAAGAATTTATTGAAATAGTTTACAAAATAAAGATAAATCCGTGTATTTTTGCGAAAATATATGTTAACTTTAGTGGATTGTCCAAGAATTGTGGGTTTATAAAATTTCCCTTTGTTTCCTGCAGGATCGAATCTTGCCTTTATCAGGAAACTATACAAGAGTACCCGGGGGGGGGGGGACACTTTTTTACAATGTTCATTGTAGGCAAATAATAATCATTCCTGTACAAAATATTATTATAGGCTAAGTGGCAAGTATGATATCAAAATATTTGTTCAAATATACATATTTTTTCAGATTATATGGGCCAAAAATTGGAGGGGGAAGAAATCCAAACCGTAAACTGAACTAAAAAAATTGAGCTATTTTTCATTTCCAGAAGTATTATTTGACTCTTCCTCCAAAAAAAAAAAAAAAGGAAAAAGAAGTATTATTCGACTCATATAATTAGGTTGGGTCATGTCAACTTTAACTGTTGTTAATTTTTCTTTGAAAATTTTAATTTTAAAGTTTAGACATTTTACAAGTTGTTAAAAGTTGTTTGATAGCAGCTAAAATTTAAAACTGCTATAAAAATGTAAAGTTTCAAGCATAATAAGTTACAAGTGCGATTAATTTCTTATATATGCCACTAGAAGAGTGAAGTTTGACGAAGTAACTATTACTATATTTAGATATTGGTCAGGACCTGCTGTTTTCAAACCCCGTCTCATTTGCTGTCCGTCAAATAAAATCGTTACACGTGTTTAATTAATTTATAAGTTTGTACTTTCTTAGTTACTTAAGTATTACAATTCTACATTTTCTTAGTTAATTAATTAATTAATTAATTAAACAGATGTAACTATTTTATTAGATGGACAACAAGCGAGACAAGATTTAAGGATAGCATGTCTGGACCGATGTAAATATATGTAACGTAATGTAACAAAGATTAAACAATATATATATATATATATATTAATCAACAGTTTATCTGGCTCAATTTGATTGTAGGCTTAATTAAAAATAATTTTCCCGCTCATTGTCTGGCTCCTTCAAAAAACCAATTGATGATGTCGTTATTCTATTATTATTATTATACTTTTTTTTAATCAATTAATTTAATATTTTTATTTTGAAACTCTATCTATATATTAATTTAATATTTTTATTTCAGAACTCTATCTGCATATTATATTTAATATTTTTATTGACTCTATCTATATATTAATTTAATATTTTTATTTCAAAATTCCATCTACATATTATATTTTAATCAGTTTTACTATGTCCGATTGTATAATTTCATGATTTTATATTCTCCTAATATATTATATTTTACTTTCTCAGTATAATATATCCGCGAGATACACGAGTGTTAAACATATTAGTCCGTAAATATGCAGGTGTGAAACTAATATAGATTATATATTATTGGGCTTTATTGCCTTTAAAGAAAATAAAAAATAAGAATTAATAAAAAAATTATTGGTTCATTTATTATACTTTTTCTTATTGTTATGTTTTTCCTGTTAATTAATTAATTTAATATTTTTATTTTAAAACTCTATTTATATATTAATTTAATATTTTTATTTCAAAACTCTATCTACATGTTATATTTAATATTTTATTTTGGGACTCTATTTATATATTAATTTAATATTTTTATTTCAGAACTCTATCTATATATTGCATTTTAATCAATTTTACTATAGCCGATTGTATAATTTCATGATTTTATGTTCTCCTAATATATTATATTTTACTTTCTCATCATAATATGTCCATAAAATGCACAAGTGTTAAATATAGTAGTCCGTAAATGTACGGGTGTGAAACTAATATAGATTATACTATCAGGTTTTATTTCCTGTAAATGAAATAAAAAATAAAAATTAATAAAAAAGTATAGGTTCATTTATTATACTTTTTCTTATTATTTTGTTTTTCCTTTGAATCATTTAATTTAATATTTATATTTTGAAATTCTATCTACATATTATATTTTGGTTAGATATATATCACATTTGACTAATGAGTTTGAATTATATGAAAATAAATAATATATCAATCTTGATTGCAATATTATATTTCCTTATTATTATACTTTTCCTTTTAATCATTTAATTTAATACTTTTATTTTGGGACTCTATTTATATCTTATAATTTCATTAGATATATCTCATATTTGCTTAATAGATTTTAATTTTACTTTATTCGATTGTGTAATTTTATCATTTTATATTCTCCTACTCTATTGTATTTTATTTTTTCAGCATAATATGTTCGTGAAATGCACGAATGTGAAGCACATTGTGTCCGTGAAACACAAGAGTGTGAAACTAATATATATTATATTATCAGATAATATTATCCTTAAAGGAAATAAAAAAAATAGGAATTAATAAAAAAATTATTGGTTCAATTATTATACTTTTGTTTTTAATCATTTAATTTAATATTTTTATTTTGAGACTCTATCTACATATTATATTTTGATTAGATATATCTTATATTTGTCTAATGAATTTTAATTACAGGAAATTAGATAATATATTAATCGAGATTTCAAGATTATTATTATTATTATATTTTTCCTTTTAATCATTTAATTTAATTTTTTTGGGATTCTATCTACTATTACATTTTAGTTAGATATATCTCATATTTGTCTAATGAATTTTAATTTTACTTTGTTCGATTGTATAATTTCATGATTTTATGTTCTCCTACTCTATTGTATTTTACTTTATCACTATAATATGTCCATAAAACACACGGTTGTGAAGCATATATAGTATGTCTTTAAATACATGGTTGTGAAACTAAATATAGAATTCTGCTATCGAGTTTTATTGTATTTAAAGGAAATAAAAAATAAAAATTAATAAAAAAATTATTGATTCATTGAGATATCGATGAACTAATAACAAGAATTTAAAACTATGTCAACAAAATAAAGAATTGATTGTATGCTACTTGCAAATATATGATGCACATAAATTCCATCCAGGTTGTGTTTTTCAGTTGCTTTATAACATTAAGTTTGATAAGCATAATTATGTTATATTTTATAAATGAAATTTCTTTAGAACTCTACTCGTACAACGCAAGGGTGGAAATCTAGTTAAATGTTAATTAACTCTCTAGATAAATTATACTTGGGATTTAATTCCCGTTTCCAATGAAATTAAAATCATAACCAAGTTGGAAAGAGAAAAATATACAAAAGATTCCCATGTAGAAGTAACGGATGAACAGATGGGGAAGAGGGGAAAAAACGGATTTAATTTAAGATTTGGTTAAGTGGGCCCAATTAATTACACGTCTCATAAAATAATTGGACGGAGTATATTGAGTGTACTCTCGAAGTAGTAGAAAAATTTTCGTGATCAAGGTGCTTGCGGACAAGCTGGGAATGGGAATAGCAAACTCGTCCGGACTTTGTATTATTGTCATTTATACTCATCAATTTTTCCTAACAAAAGCTTAAATCATGTCTAATTAAACAGGATTGATTAAACATTTGAGTTGTTCAATGATCTCTTGCCACATGTATGTGATGGGATAATCCCGCTAGACATATGAAAGATGAGGACTAGAGGATCCGATGGATGGTGAAGACTTAACCAAGAATGCAACATCCAATTCAAAATGATTGTTCCATAGTTGTAATTTATTCCCTTCTGATTACTTTGAATCAAGAGAAATATAATTCAATTTTTGGTTCAAATAATAGTCTTATGTATCGAGACTGACTTCCAATCACATATGACATGTGAAGTGACTGTTTTCTCTGTATATGGTCATACGGAGCCTAATTTGGCTCAAAAGAAATCAGCGAATCAATGCAGCCGAATATCTAATGTTACTACAAATGTAGTTAACAATGCACATACGTTACGCTCTCGATCTCTTGTCAATGCTTATAATCTGTTGGTGTATTCTCTAAGTCATATCACATTCACATGAAGATTAACATGAAAGTTACATCGATAAGGAGCCAATGACTTGTCGGAAAACGAATACTAAGTTACAGTTAGTCACGAAATTCCGCCTCATTCGAGAATTAAGAAACCAACTACCCCAACAATGGCAGCAATGTAGTGACCAGCTGCCTGAGTTGAAAGTAATGAACTAGTTGAAGATTTCGCATCGGGAGATTTAGCAGCGGGCGGGCTGCTCGGATTTGATTTAGAATCCGTCGTAGAATTCTTGGTGACCGCAGGCAGCGGTGGATCGACAATGTCGTCTAATGAAAGGAGAGGTCCATTGTAACCTGGTGCTGGTGCTGGTACTTGTGGTGATCCTGGTCCAGATAATTCATGCAGCCCTATTAACATGTCTCCGGGCAGAATTCCTGTTATTTGAAATTCAGCTTCTGGACTATGGCACGGCGACCCTACATAAACAAGGCACACGGATAATTATTGTGTCTTTTAAAGTATAAATCTCATCTCATATCGGAAAACTACAATATAAATAACCAATATATAAGTCTTGATTGGGGCACTCTAATGAGCATCGGTCCCCTTAAGAGGTAGATATAGCACATAGATTATTAGATTTCAATACGTGTATATGAATTTCACACCGGAGAAGTATAGAAGAAATAATCAACATATAATGTTAGTATAATGTTAAAATATAAAGGAGGACACAGTGCACAAATGGCAGGTTTTGTCTTCCGATCCATCACATCACTTTTAAATCAATAGAAACGTCAGATATGCCACGTTATCATGTGGAATCCATTATGTTTTGCAGAGAAATGTTATGAAACAAAGATGATACTAATTCACAAGAAAATTGGCCACTAATGTCATAGCATTTCCAATGTTTTGCATGAGGTATGAGATTACTTACTGACAAACAAGTTAGCACTCATGGGAAAATCGGTTATGAAGCCATCTGCTTTAGCGTCGACAAGAGTGGCGAGTTCAACATAAGGATCGGCATAGTAATCGAGGAGAAGGTTTTCGAATTCATTCATGATCCCTGAAACATATACTGATAAATTAACGGCGTGCATGGCGGGGATAATATTCGTGAAATTGAGGGTGAAGAAGGTATCGGTGGCTGTAATGATAGAACGGCGTTGGACAGTAATAGCATCGGCGTATTTCTTAACCTCCTTAGCAAGTTGATCTGGTGTACCACTTACAATCTTTTTGATATCCAACACTCTTTGATAATTTGGAATGTCCTTGAATTTTAACAGAACTTTACTGTCATCAGATTGAATCAAAACTTTCTGAGTCGATTGCTCATCGAATGAGGCTTTACTTAGAGCAGTTGAAACCGCTCCAACAAGATCCAGACCCCTTTTTGATGCTAAGAAGGCGGCATTCTCTATGTTAATCAGAATTCCAGATACTTTGTTGGCCTTGGCAAGCTCCAAGAAATCGGCCAGCGTCACAAACTTGCCCTTATTCTTGTTAAGAGGATTTCTGATGAGGTCTCGAAATGAATTCTTAATCTGAGCTGCAATAACCGCAGAAAAGAAATCAACGGAACTCAAAACTGAAACACGAAAAGAAGATAGGAGGAGGGTTGTTTACGCTTTAAAGATTGAATATTGGTCCATGAGAAATCGAAAGAGAAAATTCCATTATCTGGCTGAATTTCTGGTATCGTTGTAGCACGATCAATGTAAAGAGAGGCTGCTGTGGTGGAATCCGAAAGGTCGGGTGAAGTTAAGCAGAAGGCAACTCCATCTTGTGACATTTGAACAGAGCAATCAATTATATCAGCACCATCTTCAATGGCTTTCAAATAGGCAAGATCAGTAGCTCCTGGGTAATCTCCGCTAGCTCCATCGTGTGATATAATCAAAGTTTTCAGCATCCTCGGCGCCTTCTTGTCCTGATAAAGGCATCCAATTGCACAAGAAGCAGTCACCGGAAAATCAGTTACCACCCCATCGACCGAAAACAGAGGACCCCCAACAAACTGAAGATATTCTCTTGAGGGATCATAGCTGTAATTGTAACTCAAATAGTCATCATTCATGAAGCCACCGGCGAATACTTCAAGCCCGTGTTTGTGAGCCTCCATTACCAGATTTGAGGGTGCCGCAGCTAAGTATCCTTTGCTTTTAGGCCATATGTAATCTTTTGGGACAAGAATTCCGAAAGCGAATGACTTTATCATTGGCAGCTTCTTCAACAGCGAACCGTATGTTTCTTTACTCGTTGATTCCATAACATCTGTTCCTAGGATCTTGAATATCAGTTTCGTCTTCGAGCCCTTCAACTTGCCTCCTATACTCTTCAAGAATCCAATCTCAGGGGATGAAATGAACTCTGGTCGTAATTCCGGCATATTTCTTAGGATATAATCCTCTGGACTTATTCTGTGTTGATTGTAGAAACTGTCATGCTGCAAAATAGAGAAACTTGTATAGTCATCAATACAGTAAATGTACGGATTTGTCTGGTCTGACGCGGTTATGCTACCAGAAGTGAAAGAAACCACTTAGTAGGGTGCATGTCTAGCGGCATAACAGCGTCAGACTTCTAGCATTGGTTTCATCAGACCTGAACATTTAGCCAAACAGGAGCTTGCAAAGGTATCATCTCTTGAGGCATAACAATCTGTTGTCCGTCCCACCATGGCGGTCGGGTGAATAGATTTTGGTTCACTGGAGACGAACAAACGCAACATTTGTAAACTCAAAAAGGATTGATTGATTGATAAAATAAAATAAACTCTCACATTGCGTCCAGTACTGCACACCAAACACAACAGTACAGAGTAGTTACCCGTCACTTTGCGGAAAAAAAAGTCGGCATAATAATCCAACCCAAACCATCCATGAATCTCATGCCCATTTACGTTGTAGGTCCTCTGTCCCTTTGGATCAATTTCATCAATGTTGGTATTATTTTGAAGAGTGATTTCCTCCTGGCAAAAAGCTTCGCCCTCCCTCGTAAATTGGAGGTCACAGAGCATTATCGTTCCGGGCATGCTATATGACGAAGCGAAGTTATAAGCTATCGAGCTAGACGGCGGAAAAAGTCCGGAAAACCCACCATTCGCGACTATCTGAGGTTCACCACCTGAAAATTCGACATATCCCGATCGTTGCCAATCCGTTCTCAGTTTAACTAGCTTGGAAATACATATGCAAGAAACCCAGAAAAAAGGGGTAAGTTATAATACAACACCATACCACTTAAAGTCATCCATCTCTTTTTAGGCAAAGGTGGTGGTGGCTTCCCCATGCCACCTTTAGCTTCATTTGTGTGAATCAAGAATACAAAGAAAAGAAGATACAATATCATGATCTTTTCCTTTGACCTGCGAAATAAAATGAAGATCGAAAGTCAAGAAATTCATTAGTTTTTCGGGGTTTTTCATGGGAAAAAAGCAATTAATAAGTATAGATCTTGGTAGAATTAAGAGGAGGAAAATTAAGAACCCTAGTGAATGAATTATTACTTGAACATGCAGAGGTCTAAAATGGAAGGTGGAAGAAGAAAGTAATTAATTCCCTTTTGAGTTTCATTGGGAAAAAAAAAAAAAGAAAAAAAAATGAAACTCAAAGGGAATATTTTGTTATGTCATGGGGAAAGGAAACCTGAGAGGAAGGCGTTGAAAGGAGGTGTAAATGCTTATTAATAGCTTCCACATAATGCCCGAATTAATTGCTTGTCCATTTATTCAATTTGTGAAATTTGTGATTCAATTTGGATTATTTGAAATTTATTCCTCCTAAAATAGTAAAACTGGGAGCATCTTTCAGGGAGAAAACAACTAAGTCCATTTTACACAAAATATTACACAATTTTTAAAGAACCAATAATTAGTTCTATTAATATATCAATACAGCTATAAGATGCAAGAAGCCGCATGTGGTTTCACTAGCGGTATTATAAATCACCCGTGATTTCTTGTATTTTACAACTGTATTGGTATATTAACATAATCAATCCTTGATTCTATAAAAAGACTCTCAGTTTACATTCACATATATACAAAGCGGAACTGATGCGTTTGCTGTTTAGTCCCTAAATGTTGTCTCAATGTTGTCTCTTTTTGCATATTGGTCCTAGAGGTGGAAATTTCTGTCATGATGCTCCATAAGCTTATATTCTTTGGTGTAACAAGTTCTTTATAGTAGCTTTCAGGCACTTATGATGTAGCATAATATTAGCTGCTCTATCACCTCTGCATACTATATGTGATCTGTTGCCATGTTGACATCAAATGTTTAGTACTTGATCAACTTATTTCATGTTTAGTAGTCGTAGAACATGTTGAATTAATCGTTTTATTCTTCTACTACAGCTGTTTGAGCTCCAAATGCACAAATTTGAGTTTTAAACATGCGTAACACAAAAATGACACAGTTGTTGGAAGACAAGTTAGTTGAGTATCCTTAATTTAATTTTTAAACATTTTAATTAATCTGAAACTATTTTATTTGGAGAGATTTGCTAGGAAAACGAATTAAGTTGCTTTTGGATGTTTTACATCCAAGATTAAGGACTTGTTGCACAAAAGAATATGAAGTTTTGGGACTTTAGCATCAAAATACCCACATTTAGAATTTTTTTTTTTTTTTTTTGGGGCGCACCCACATTTAGAATTAGAACTATTATTATGCAAAAATAAAAAAACTTTTAGGGACTAAACGCTCTAACGTTTAGAACCATCCTTTTAGAACGGACAAAAATAGTATAGTGGACGATCTTTGTCGACAGAGAAAGTATGAGTTAACTTTTATGAATTAATTATGAACGTTATAGGCGTCAAAAATTATTAGGTAAAAGTTACCCAAATTTTCATACTCCATTCAGGTGAGTCCAAATTATATTTAAAAAATTTTAATTTTGTCTATCACGATTTATTTAATTCATTTTCTTTTCAAATTAAAAATAAATAACTAACATCCATACCTTAAATTAAGTTATAATTATCTTTATATGTATTCCATTTTCGACCAATTCTTTCTATTAAAATGATAATTTTTAATTTTATTTACTATTCTATTTACTCTATATAATTACACATAGATGTAGAAAAATACACATCACATAACTCTTACGTCAACAGTAATCACATGAATCGCATATCAATTTTGCCATACCCTGTCCACTTTTTATCCAAATAGAATTACTCATTTTAAAATATATCACGTTAGCCAATCACCAACCGAAAATTTTGTTCCTTGAATGCAATTGTAATTAATCAACAAATGTAAAATATTGCATTTAACGGCACAGAGGCAAGGATAGATGTACAAAGCATGTGCTTTGGGGGTCATGAAGTACATTGGTACCAAACAAGATATAACATTCAACTTGCATAGAACAAAAGTTGTCATTTCTTGAACCCATGGATTAAAAATACATTTAATTTCTTCGACAAATAATATATAAATTGAATAGAATCATTAAGAAAAAACCGAAGCGAACAAAAATTCATCGAAAAGAGTACAAGCAGCCGCACTCCACGACAAGAAGAATCACAAACTATATTACAAGACACGAACAGCTTCCAGTTAGGCACCAAAAGATCCACATGTTCTATTATCCACAGTGAATAATTGCATGAACCACATGGCTTTGAGTGCACTCCATATGTACTCGGTGCCTAAACTGGCAAAATAATATAGCATTGTCACTACAGAAGCTACAGCAAGTCGAGTAGAGGAGGTTGCTCAGGCTGGGATTTCCCATGACTAGGCCGTGATGCTGAGGCGGACCCAAGTTGCCCTTGATTGCCCCTTCCTCGCCCTCTGCCTCTACCAACAGCAGTTGCTGGAGGTGGAGCTAGCCTTGGTGCAGTTTGCTCGCTCTTGTTAGAAGCAAAGATGGATCCAAGATCGGCTGCTTTCTGAGTGGAAGTATTTTGACTTTGCTTAAAATATCCAATTGAATTCTGGGCACTGTGCCCACCAACGCCAAGAGTACTAACAGAAGAAGAGACACTATTACTGTGACTCTGACTCATTGGCTCAAAAGAATTTTGGCTGCCAAAGTCCCATGAAATAGGTTGGGAACTCGTCCCACCAGTTGAGATTGCGTTATTGCTGGCAGTATATTTGTTGGCAAATGGTGCTGCCAAGCCATTTGTTGAAGATCCAGAAAGAGTCGTGTTGCCACTAGGCCGAGGTGGCCAGTTGGCGAAAGGATCTATATCATCAAAACTTGAAGCTGACAAATCTTTGTTCTCATTGAGCTTCCCAGAGTTACCTAATTGAGTTGAAGCAACTGAGGAAGATCGAGGTGGCCACTCAATATCAACCGCAGGACATGAAGAAGGCAGCTGCTGAGAGGCTGCAGATGATGTCAAAGAGGACTGAGAATATCCGGCAGGGGCTTGAACCGGCTGACTTGGAATGGCTGGTTGAGCATTTGATGACATAGTGGTAGACTGTGGGGCAGTTGAGGCTCCCCTGGCAGGTATCCAGTCTTCGTCCCATGATGGGTTGCGTTTCGTGCTAGATGATGTAGCAACAGATTTATTAACTAGTCCAGGTAAAGGTCCATCACCTGCTGGTGACGGTCTGGCCTCTGGAACTCCAGAGTCCGTCAAAGTTACTCCTCGCTTTTCTTCTATTTTTCTGCAAAGGACATCCTAATAATAATTAATAACACAGCACGCATAAATGCTTATACAAGCTGAGCCTCAAATAACAAAGTAGAATTAGGATTACAATATGCAAGTAGAGATAGACATCTACCATTACCTCAGTACATCTTTGACAAAAAACATGTATTTAGCAAATTGTTGAATGTTTAATTGCTGCGCAACTAGAAGCGGTGTCAGAAGTGGAAGAACATGATCTGCTACAAATTCAATACCATACTGCCAATTAAGGTAAAACCACAGAAAAATCAGTATATGCTTAAGTGGTGCAGTGTCAATTAAAAGAAACCTCCATATATTCAACTGAGCTCTGTTAAAACATTTACTACCTGCTTCAAAATTGAGTTTGCAACTCCAAGGGTACACATAAGAGTTGGAGCCGAACGATCAACAGAAGTACATCTTTGAATTGTTTGCAGGATATCTAAAACACCTTGCTTATCAAGAATGTGAACCATATCACCTAAACATAATAGAGCATTCACTCTTACCTGCCAATGAAAGCAAAGTCTCAACGTTAGACTTCACAACTCATTCCAGCATGTACCGAGTTCAATGAGTACTCGAGAAATAAAAAATGGAAAACGCTGTTGACCTAATATGGATGGTCTATAAAAAAGGAACATAAATTCAATAGTAATAATTTGGTAAAAATTGCTCTTCTCAGCTTCAGGAATCTCTAACACACAGATATTGCATTACCATAATACTCTAATTAGATTGGGACAGTTATACTTCAATTTCTTCAGTTATCCAACTACCAGAATAACTTACAATTACTTTAGCAAAACGAAAATAAACAGTTAATTTATTAAAAATGATACAATTTCTCTCAAAAGACATTATCTATTTCGCCATCTGTGAAGTGAGCAGTCAAAACAAAGTCAATTCATTAGAAGGGATGCAGTAATAACATACCGCAGCAACTGTAGTTTTAAGGGCCAAGCCATGAACTCGCGGTATAATTGCTTGTTTCACCAACTGCAGGAAAAATAAACACAAAAAAATTGCAATTTATTAATAGACCGATATTATTAAAGACGAGAGAATCCATAAAGAAAGCACCAATCTGGAACATTTAACAGAAAAGACTTTGCTGAAAGTTCAGACCACCTAGAACCCAATGCAATCAAATACTTTTGACATATAATACAGGTAAACTAAGAAATAGCATTTAGCATAAGTTATAATGTCATGATTGAGCAGTGAAATGAATAGCACAATATTGTCGAATGAAAAGAATATCTGAAGAAATATGTTAAACGTCTCGAAGAAAGAACTGCATTTTGTTGATGATGCAGAGTAGTGAATTCCAGTCCAAGGCCAGAATGTTAGTGGGTTGCCATTGATTAGACATTATATATCTTCTACAACACAGGTTATCTGTCTTGGACGTCACAACCATTGGTTGCCATTGAGTATTAAATTACTACTCAGCTGAAGGTAGAGAACATAAAATGACCTGTCCACTGAGTACATATCATTAAGAACCATAGACAAGAGGCAACTAAAGATTACCTGAATATCAAGTTGCTTCGCAAGTGAAACTGTCTTTTTCAGAACTTCCTCTTGCATGCGTGCATCGGTTTCATCATATGCCCTTACGAGCATGGGCAGGACATGGGAAACCAAGTGTGCGTGACTAGCCTGCCGCGAGGCGTAAAAAACCCAGATGAAGCTACAATGGTCCCTTTTTTCTTTTTTTTCTTTCTTTTTTTTTTTTTTGATGAAGCTACAATGCTAATACTAGCTGCAGTGACAACTTATTTTGGTTTCATTAAGGAGTGGTAGAAAGGTTCTTGGTTGTAATTGCTTCAGTGTAGGAACTAAAAACAATACATCAATAGTTTGAGCGCAAAACGCAGATAGAGGTCAGAAAATGTTTTTGTTTGAAGCTGAAGCCATTTACCTACTTCAATCTCCACTCTAGATTCTTCTGTAGATGTAGCGATGGAGCCCCCACCCCACCCCACCCCCACAACCATGCATGCAGACGCGAGTGCACAATCACCCAAAAAAAAAAAAATAGAAAAAAAAGACCATGGTTCAAAAATTCAGTTTTATTGGAATCTACAGAACTTCTATCACTAGAGTCTACTAGATGTATTTCCCAAGCATGCAGTATCAAGTGTATAGTGTAATGGTAAACATAACTGGCAAGCTAGCACAGCTACTACCGTTACCTTGTTGATAATAAGCTCGGCATGCTTCACGAGTAGCAATAATGTCTCACCTGCAGCTGTATCCAGGACTGGAACAAGAGATGGTAAGGTTGATAGCTCGAAATCATTTTTATCCTGCAATAGTTTTACAGAAACAGCACCATAATCTCCTGTAACATGTTAATCTTAGAGAAATCAAAAATAGACGGCAGCGATTAAATTAGCATAGAGATGTGCTGCATCATTATCTTATTCACCTTCACCATGATATATTATTTTATGGATGTAAAATACATTTTTCCAGCCTAAATCCTATTTTCAGAACCATAACCCCATAAGCATTTTTGCACAATCCATTACAACCAAGCACAGCGAAGTTACGGAACCGACGGAATTATATATGATTCAATTGTTCACAGAAATACTAGCATATGCACAGAGATATCCACATAATGACACAAATCCATAAAACAAATATAAACTCCATGAAAAACAAATCCATGTGTTTTATATGCAATTTGTTCCAAAATATTGAATGAAAGATCATTTTTTGCACACAAGGTTTTTGTTTTCAAAATTAAAACCTCACCAATGAACATATAGAAAATTTATAGTGCTAAAGAAAGTTGAAAAGAAAACACCTACAAGCAATTCAGGTGCATGATCAAAATGCTGTCTTGATTTTTCAACTTTAAAAGTTACATTGTAAAACAAGAAACTTAACAACATGAAACATAACAAAGAAAGCCATGCATTAAAACACACTACTTTGCGTCGACGGAATACTTATTTAAATCTTCTAGACAGAGTCGACGGACTCTTCTAGTCTCCCAAAAACTTTGAGTGTCTTGCATTTCCTAATCAAATGATCCTAGCATTAGACATCCATACTTAGCTCATCTCCCCAACCAACTCCAGTTTAGCATTCATGTTTAAACGTGAAATTTACAGTTTCAAGTCACACTGCATGCGGAAATGCAACTGCACTTGGCAGCAACTTGAATCGGCTCCCAATTCTCAAAAGAATAGTAAAACGATCATTTCAATTGTTTTAACATGCTAAGAGACTTTCCAAGTAAAAATATTAGCCAATTGTATTACCTGAGACTCCGCTATGGTCATAACCATAGGCAGAATTATTGGTTGCATTACCAAATTCCGGAGCTCTGCACAGAGAGGGGGGAGAACCTGCATTAGCCCATCAAATAAAATTTTAATTTGCCAAACCTTCACTGAAGATGATGACTAGAATAATTAATACACATCAAAGGTACGATATTGCATCATCAAGATCATTAAAACCAGAAATTGCAGAAATAGATGACGGTATAATCTTGAGATGTCATTTTTTCTACGGCTGTGGGGAGGCAGCCTCCAGTGTAAAAGCTGAGATAAGGGTGACAATATTTTACAACTATATCTCTAACTTGATTATGGATATAAATTTTCCAAAATGTTTTGCAAGTGCCAAGTAAAGAAGCATCAAAATCATCATAACATAGCATTGGCCACAGAAGTCTTGACCATTGTTCCAGATGTTTTGCAAGGAAAGGAAAATAATCATAAGAGAAAATAGAAGTTCGGAGACTTGTACTTCATCTTACCACTATCTAAAATGCACATAAACAATATGACAAATAAGTAGTAGAATCCATGCACATGGACATGACCAGAAAGATTGTTGAGCAGAATCAAATTAATAGGAATCCAAAACCTCGAACCTTGTAGCGCAATACACGGGAGTCAAAATCCTTCCACATGTCTGATAATGCTTTTAGAAACTCTGACTTCTGCATGTTATCTCTTTCCTGCAGGCAATAAAGGTCTCCTCACATCCCATTTTTACCAAACACTGCATCATGCAACTTTTTCAAAGAAGCATGTCAGAACTAAAAGCTAACACATATTTGCGTACAAGCATGTGGTCCAGGAAGCGGAGAGCACGAAGCCTAGTGTCCTCGCGGAAAAAAGGGGAACCTGCAAGCAGAGAAAACCTATTCAATGACAATCATTTAAAAGCAGGTATTGTCTGAGTGACAGCAAAAGAAAACTCTTGATGCTAAAGCTAATAGATAATGCAATACAAACAAAATCCAAACATCATAATATGATATTGGCTTCAATGTGTTATTCTTTACTTTTAGATCCTAAAGAGCCACCAGACACGCACAAAACAAGTGTTTAACTTTAGCAGAGCATTTTGGGTCCGTAAAGATTGTTCAATATTTACTCGTAGGCTGCTACTTCTTAATATGTGTGCGCGCCTGTGTTTTCACCATTACCTCACCTTTTTCTTATTGTTAAGTTTATTATTGCTTTTTTAATTTATTGGAACTGTTGGTCAAAGCAGTCAGACAAATTTCATTCTTATGAGGCCAAGCATTGCACATCGGTCTAATGTAAGAGCAGCATCCCTCCAAAGCTGCACTAATTAAAAATCTCCCCATTTCACGAAGCTCATAACGGGAGCATATCAAAATATTCTTACTGACAATAACGCACATTAAAAAGCAACAAAGGACCATGTAACACTGCACCCAGATGGAGAAAAAATGGGAAGGAGAAAGGGGTAGAAAGTTAACATGCACTGTCAATATTGTTCTACATGTCTTTCTCCTAAACTTATCAGCGCATCCTATAGAAAAGGTTGTAGCAGTTAGAAGACCAACCTGTAAAATCCATCGCTGAGGGCCTCATTGCCTCATTTGTAGAAAGCATTCTCTGTAAGTCAGTGACTAGCTCCCTCGGAATTGAGGAGAAAGCCTCACTGGACAAGTAATTCAAACTATTCATGTACTGCAGGAAAGTTGCACAAGAACCACTACTGTCAAAACAAATTACAATCTTAATAAAACAATTTTAGGAAATAGGAAGGATGGAAGATCAAATGATTTAACACAAGCTGCATCTCTGCTAGGACAACAATACCAAGACAACTTCAAACTAGAGTAAATGCTTCAGTCAATCAAGATTGGAACTGATGCTACAGAATTGCATTGCTAGTTAGAATACTCAAACATCAACTTATATACAAATTTATATGGAAGATCCTAGGTTACTTCTGGTGCATCAGAATATACAAGTAAACAATTTAGTATAGTAGGAATTAGGGGGTTGTATTAAAGGAATCACCGAAGATAGTATTCATTATTTTTTTTCCTAATATTATATTAAGTATGAAATGGAATAAAACCGGATAACATAGATAGTAGAGGTGGTATCATTTTGAATTAAACCTTCAAGTACATTGTCCTTCTTCCCCCCCCCCCCCCACCAAAAAAATAATAATAATAATAACAATAATAAGTAAAATTAAAAAAAAAAAATCCTTTTACCTTGCACAATCTATATATTTTTTACCAATTTTTCTGGTGTACAAGATGCCATAAAAGAAAATTATTTATCATCCAAACTAGAATTATATGTATATCACACAAACACACACCATTGCAAATATATCTATAGAAACATGCCATAGCGAATATATCTATAGATATCAACAGCATAACTTTCCTAAATTCCATGTAAAATATAAGATATTACTGAACTAGAAAGCCAAAACAAACTTAGAAGCACAGCTTCATTCACAAGCGTCATGCATTTTGGTGATTTTATATATGGTATTCAAATTGCATCTGATGGTATTAGAATACACATCATGATTCAAACATGATTCAATATTTCACAGAATGAACACATTCTGCAGCTTTTCGCCAATGTTTCACAGGATTTTAATGTCATATCGCAACGTACATATTGAACCAATTTCTGAATTCTCTATTCTTGAGATTTTTGCATCTCTGGAATTTCTTACTAAAAATGTTGCCTGGAAGTAACAATCAATCTGAGTGTGCATCCACCTAGCACAATAATTTCATATCAAATGTGTTCTATTTAAGCCTACAATAAATTCTTTCTCAAGATCTTCTAACTAGTGAGTTTAACAAGAGAGTAAATTTAAAAATTCCATCAACAATGGCCCTGAAATTTAAAAATTCCATCAACAATGGCCCTGAACTTTATCTGACATAAGACTCAAATTCGCTAACAATATGAACAAGCAAATATCAGTTGTAGGAACAATTAATTTGTTTCCTTCTATATCCTACATAGATAAAATTATAAAAATTGACCTAGTTCCAGAACCCACAAACCAAATAAAGGAAACTGATTCTTCATCAGTTCTGGGTCACTCATCATCTATATAATGTAAATATATTTCTGCAATTCTACAATAAGAATAAAACATAAACTTTGTGATATTAAAGTTAGACATAAGAAACAAAGGCATGAAAAAGAGTAGATCAATCAGTGTTTCAACATACTTATTCGGGAAAAGCTAAAATGTTCTGTAAATCACATATATATGCTCATAAAGATATTCAGATGCAAATGCTATACAAAATGTATAATTCAAATAAGTGTAACATTTCACTTCTTATTCAATGTGTACGACATACATATGTCAAGAAAAGGAAGGTTCTATAATCTGTACAATTTTCAGTTTTACTCCAAGCTTACAGCTCAGCAGAAAAGACTAGCATGTGATTACAATTTCTTATTCTCAAGATTAAACAAGTTATTTCAATAATACATCTCGAAAAAGTTAATTCAATAATATATCTCACAGAAATTGAAAAACAAAATTAAAACTTTACCATTTTCACATTGTTGTGGCAATCAAGCAAAGGTTTGTGAGCAATCAAGTGGTAAGCCAGGCACCCAAAACTGAAAATATCAGCAGAACATCCAAATGACAATGTTTTACTTCGGACCAGTTCAGGTGCAGTGTAATTTAATAACGGCTGAAGAGGTAGAATAGAATCTTCGACATCATACTCCTATAAATCCAAATAAGAATAGAATGTCAGCTTCACATATCATCTGTGGATCACATAAAAAACTAATATAACTTTGTTTTTAACTAGGAGTGTATGATTTTTATTTTTTAATAATTGATTTTGTGAAGAGCGATTTTCCGGAACAATGTGTGGTTGGAAATAATGATAAGTTACAATCTATGTTCAAGATTATTTTAATGGGTGAATGTGTGGCCCGGAATGAGTTTGAATGAGAACTGATTTTCAGAGAGTCGATTCCATATTGGCCCTTAATCAAATCAATTAAAATAATTTATTTTAACATAATTAAAAACAATCAGATAAAAGAAAAAGGCCCAAGTTATTGCTAACAATGCAGTGGAATATTGTTCATTCCGTGATTCTACATCAACTGCTCTCTATCTTATCTGATCTAAGAAAAAGCTAAAAGAAAAAGAATAAAGAAACAAATGTTGCATTCAACCCCATCATTCCTGGATGATTTCAACATCCATGTTCAGGAATACTAATCCAGAAATCGCAAACTGACAATCAGATATGTCTATAGAAGATACAAATGAAAAGACAGATTTTAATCAACAATCCATACAAAATGCATGGTGAGAGAATTATGATAGAAATGATATGTATGCTCCCAAGGCCAAGAGGTTCATTACTCACAGCATAATGAAATGACTGCACATTTGCTGAATCACTGGATGCCTGGTCAGTGGATATCGCAAAACCAAAACCACCAAGCTTCCAAGCTCCATTTGCAGTAATCAGGATAGACTGAAACAGCACAATAGCTGATACTTTTATCATACCATATGCATATCCTAGAATAGGGAAATTAAAACCAATGCTCTATAGGTAAGATAGCCTAGAAGTAATGTAATGTTTTGATTTCTATTTTTGTCCATTCGGTACTGAGCAACCACAAAGGTTTCTGTTAAAACAAACA
Organism: Nyctanthes arbor-tristis; assembly: GCA_963692815.1. Lineage (NCBI taxonomy): Eukaryota > Viridiplantae > Streptophyta > Magnoliopsida > Lamiales > Oleaceae > Nyctanthes > Nyctanthes arbor-tristis. Next base: position 12,547 of record CAVNYN010258006.1, on the reverse strand, counting down.
CTGCCCTTTGAAACAAATTTCTGCACCTGCAAGGCTGCAGAGGCCATGGGGGGAGCAAACTCATTTAATTCAACCTATCATTTAATTCCACATAGATGTGGTTTGTAATCACCCATGATGCTACATAGCATTATTCTCTTTTTAAAGGTCATGCGAAGCTGAAATTCCATAAGCTTTATGAAAGATAATTAGCAAGATAAAATTAATAAGATATGATATTCACAATGCCTTCATTGCATATTGGAGATCCAAAGTTGTCATAGCCTTTATGATCAGAAACCATCCGGTCAAGGGATAAAGTAGCTTGTCAGATGCATGTATGTACAGTACACCTAATGAATGAGAGCCACAAAAGAATACTTCATGCCCAACAAAGACAAAGTGGAAAATTTTAACTCAGGGCTCCTCTGGTTCCAATTTTTTGGCAAAGAATCAATTTTTTTTACCCCATTTTACGTATAGTCCTTGGAAATTGCTGGCAATTTCAAAAAGTTCTAACCAGGACCAATGTGCATTTCCCAAAACAGCCCAGTCTCTTTATGAAATATAAAACATACAAGGGTAGAAATGACAAATCCAATAGGAATTAAATAACGTGAACCCTCATATCACAATAATGCCTATGGCCTTGTTGTTGTGCCCAACGGTCACTTTACTGATTTTCTTGACACAACAAATTGAAAATCAGACACACTCAGCGCAAAACTGTGATGAAATAACTACTGAAACAACCATCGACTATCTTTCTAACATATGATAGCACTCAAAACCCCACCAACAGGAGCAAGTTCAATTCCCCACACAAAGATGGCACGTCATGAAGGTAAAAAAAGCTCCTCTTTCCCTTATTGTTGGGGGGCTTATAGTCCATTTGGTATGGCTTTTGAAAAGAAAAAATGCTGCCTTTGGATCTGCTTGGACAATATTTTGCAAGTGCCGAGCTTCCAGAGGAAGTCAACCAAGACGGTTTCCTAAGAAAGCTTTTCTAGCACAAGCCACCCAATTGGACCATCCTTCAATTTTCTTTCTACTATACTATGCCAAAGTTCAAGATTTTAAAGTCACATAAGTGCCTCTTCACAGTGATAACTTAGTACAGGGCAATGAGTGCCTTTACTTCCACACACATAAGAGTAAGTGCCTAATTTAACAATTCCAGACTTCCACTATTCCTTTCCCTCACAAGATCACATAGCTAGTCTATTAAATTCACTGAATGGAGGATAATACTTTACTTGAGCACAAAAAGAAAGGGAAACAATCTTGATGTCAAAGAATCATAACTGGAAAGATAAAGAATAGAGCTAAAATATCTGGTGACCTCGGGTGATAAAGCACGGTGGATGAGACGAGCATTGTTGTGAAGGAAATCCAAGGTCTCTGCAATCTGGAGAAGACCATGCTTGACCTCCAGCAGTCCCATTTCCTGCACAAAGTGAGAGGGGCAGAATAAAATGGATTCTTCAGACAATGTTTGATTAGCATCTAAAAAAATTTCTTAACCTTAAAATGATTTTAGCTTTAGGTCCTTCTTAAACATAAGTTAGACGACTATAATTCAATTTCAACATCATCCCTCCTCATTACATTATTTTCTAGGAATTGCACTAAATATACCAATAAGTCTCATCTTCCGATTGCCAGATATTAAATTTTACCATAATCCATAATAAAAGAGTTGCAGAAATCCAATCAGCAAAGTCTACAGAGAAGATGGACTCGGTTCCACGCGTGCGTCAAATTATTACATACAAATTCATGCTAAGCTGATTTCAACCGCTAAAAATCAAAAATTTCCAATACTGTTCTAGACCTAAAAATTATAGAAAAACACTTGTCATTTCCGGAAGCTATAAACACATATAAATTAACTTAAATTCAAGCTTAAGTTCAGAAGGCCACTTCCCAGAATACTTAATTCATCCAAAATATATCATCAAATATTAAATTGAACTCCGTACCATTCCCCTAAGCTCCTTGGGCACTGTGGCGATATTCTCCACATTCCCCAGTGCATTAGCAGCCGATGCAAAGAGTGGTTCTGTGACCATTGCCATAGCATTCTTGCTCTCATCCAATGCCTGGACAACATGCACAACCCCGGGATGCCGCAGCCGGACAAGCCGGGCAGCATCCGCCCGAATCACATCAAGGAACGCATCCTCCGCAGCCTTCGAAAGTCCGGCCTTCTGTCGGGCCTCCGACAGCACCCGCTTGTCCAATACCCACACGCAGACAGTCGGATACCCTGCCGGCGCGTGCCCGTCACTTGACTTGGCGGAGTAGAGCTTCCAGGCCAGACCCGGTCCGGCTGAACCGATCTGGTCGGAGAGATCATAGTCCTGTAACGGTCTAGGTAGACCGGTGACTTCCTGAACGGTGGTTTGAACCGTTTTCTCGATCACTGCAGATGCCTTGGCGAAGGCCTGAGTCAGAGTCTTCATATTGATCGACATGGTTGGGATTTCTTGGTATGGATGAGGTTTCTTAAGGAAGTGGAAAAACTGCGGCTGCGGTGGCGGTGGTGGTGTTGCGGACGGAGAGATCGGAAATTTTGAGACGACTGCGGTCAGATCTCTCTTCCCGATCGGAGTGAACGAAGAATTTGGATGCCACGTTGGAATATTGTGTCTTTCAGCTATTTTCTTATCCTTATTTTGTGCAATCAAACACTAAACAAGTTAATTAATCCTGGCTGCAAAAAAAAAATAAAAAATAAAAAAAAAAAAAGAAAAAAAGGGGTTAATTAATCCTTCTTTCAAAAAAAAAAGTGTTAATTAATCCTAATTTCTTCAGGGGATAAAAAAAAAGGTTAATTAATCCTAATATATGTTCAAAAAAGTTCATACGGTCCACCAAAGAACTCACCGTTGGTTGACTCCGATATATTTGACTTCTCATAATGGGAAATGGTCAGTAGTTTGTAAACTTATTTTAATAAGAAATAAAAGTAAATGAGTGAGATTGAATAGTAGAGAATTTTAAAATACATATAAGCCTTAGAAAATATATAGATGTAATTGATTTGATTAATTTTTATTTAAAAGTAAAATTGATTTGCAAATGAATACAACTTTTGAAATGTACAAAAAAGGAGTGCTTTACATTAGCAGTGATATTTATCAGTAAAATTTTCAGTCTAAATGGTATTTTTTGTTGAGGGATTGGTGGACAATTATAAATACATAAAGACATCCATCTATTTAATATCAAATAAGAAAATGTCAACTTAGAGATCTATATCTATTAGACAAATAACATTATCATTTATAGCAAATAGGGACTCCTAAATTATAATGCGTAATTGGCACATTAGTCCCTAAATTTTTCTCTTTTTGCAAATAATCTGAAACATTTGAATTTTGGTGCTGAAGTCTCTGAACATTTTATTTTTTAGTTCCACAAGTCCTTTTGAATGAAAATCATCTAAATTGTCCATTAATTCCTAATGCCTCATTTGGTTTGGTAGCAAAACTCACCAATACAATTTTTTCCCGCCATCTAATCAATTTCAAATTAATATATTAAAAATAAAAATTTAAATGAAATTTAAAAAAAAAAAGAAAAAAGAAAAGAAAGGAATGCAAAAAAATGAAAATAATATACTTTGTACGTGTGTGGGTATTATTTTAAAATATTCAAGATTGGTAAGTTCATGTTTGTGATAAATTCTTGCAAGTATAATGTAACATCCCGACAAATTTTAATTTTGAGTCAATAAGTTTCAAATATGTTTATAAACAAACTAGTCATTGAGGGTTAAGAGTTAGACTTACTTTAAAATTTTAGATAGTGAAAGGACCCTGATCGATATGAATCAGTGTACAGTGACTTAATTATAAGACAATAAAAAGTATAAGAATTTCTTGAGCAATAAACGAGTGAACTATATTTGGCCATGTCGCCCCTACAAACCTACAATGGCAAACGCGCCATGTGTCTTACACTGTGATTGGTGGAACTCAAAGATATATTAAAAACAACTAAATAAAAATCCTGTAAATAGGGAATTCATCAAAGTTTCTCAAAAACACTTTGCCTACCCCTTTTCTATTCCAAAGAATCATAAATTCGCCCAATCATATTGTGAAGAGGAAGAATACCCTAAAAACCCACTACATACTTAGTTTAACATTTGAAAAATGCTCCTTTTCATATATAGAAAGATTACAACTTAAAGAACAATTTTGATGGAGGAATACCAAGACTTTAGAGGCACTTCTCCATTTTTTATTATTCAAGGAATCTTTGAAAAGTAAATAACATGTATCTTCGCTCTCCCTTTTCAAAACTCATGTTTTCCTTAAATTGTTTTGGAACTCGATATTTGATTGTGAACAATTGCTTTGGATAAATAATTGTTATTGCTTGTGGGTATCACTAGTGATACTATCTACCCTTATTGCATTACTATGTGGTAATCTTTGTAGTATGATAACTATGCGATGTGATCGTGGTTATTTTGAATCATTGAATCCTACAAGCTTACGTGTAGAGGCTAAACTAGTGATCAGCCGACTTGTACGTGTAAATTATTCTCTTTGTGCATAAAAACGACTCTTCTTATATTATTTTGCATAAGCTAATATATGTTGTTATTCACTGAGTACTTTGTACTCACTCCCCTTTACTCTAATCTTGTAGATGATTAAATGCTAGTTATTGGCCAAGCAAGTCAGGAGTCGGAGCATGCCAGCGGAAGGAAGTAAAATTTTGTATGTAGAAGGAACCGATCTTTAGAGCTATGAGAATATACTTTGACCCACTTCCCTATAGACATATAGATATATAAATATCTTTGTGGCTTGTCATATGTAAACAAGAAAGAATTTGTTCATTTTGTACATCTCGTCCCCGCTATTTATGGGAAAGCTTCCGCTATAGAATCTATTAACTGGTATAAATAGCGAGGGCGTGATAAGAGTAGTATCATAGCAGCGTTCCAAAGGCCCTACATGCATAATCTACTTCCCGTGAGGCATCAACTAACTGACTTGCAAGTAAGTTGCTATTTACTAAGTTTATAGGTGATTTGTATATCTTTGTCTAGCTTCTAAGTAAATGTTATACTTATTAGCTAAATGAAAACTAAGTGGTATGGAATTCCTTAGTATATTAATATTAATTTGATCTTATCTAGAAAACTATAAGTTAAAGGTGTTGATCTTACCAAGAGATATAAGAAAATGAACCCTACAAAGCGGTATAAGAACCCATCAACCATTTGAAGTTTACCAAGAATAAGGGAAATGGATAAGAAAGATGATGATTTTTTACTTTATTTCCAAGTGTCAAGCTAGCCCTCAAAGATGTTATATGGCCTCAATCATACTAGAAGATGTTTTAAAATCAAAACAATTACAAGAAGAAAGGAAAAAATTGAACTGTACTGGCGCATTGTTAAAACAGTGCAGCCGCACCCCACCATCTGCAACAAAACGGAAGGGCAGGTGAGCCCTCTGTAATGACCCGCTTTGCTATTTTTAAGTTTCAACCTCTACACGTTAAAGTTAAAGGTGTAATAGTTAAGTCAATGTCAAATTTGAGCTAAGATGTACTAATTTAATTTTTGGGGTTACCATTTAAGTAGTTAAACATTTTGGGTTTATATGGAATCATATTATAAGTTTGGAATTTAAATGAAGTAAGGTATGAAGCTAGGGACCAACTTATAGCAAAGCAAGAAGTTAAATGACTTTATGTACAAAATTTCCTAATTATCTAGACGATTCTCTTAATTTGGGTCACTTCTTCCAAACCCACAAAGAGAGAGCAGAGAAACAGAGACGAAAGCCAACAGAGAGATAGGGGTTTGGGAGATGATTGCTCAAAAAAAATGAAAAGAAAGAGGGAAATTGGAAGAAGCTTGGGAGAAGGAGAAGTAGAACAAAAGGGTTCAATCAAGTAATTATTAATTGTTTTTAAGCTTTAAATTGTGTAATGTTAAGTCAAAATTTTCATTTAAGGTTTATGAATTTCTTGAGTTTTCTATGAGCCAAGGAATAGAGATTTTAGTTTATATATGGAACATTTAAGAACATTGGTGTGTGTGTGTGTGTGTGTGTATATATTGGTATGGGTACAAATATATATGAAAAGAAGAAGAAGAAGAAGAAGAAGAAGAAGAAGAAGAAGAAGAAGAAGAAGAAGAAGAAGAAGAAGAAGAAGAAGAAGAAGAAAGAAATAGAAGAAGAAAAAAAAAAGAAAGAAAAGAAAAGACAGCAAAAGAAATGTTTCTGCCACAGTTGGCCACAAAAAAAAAGGAAGAAGAATGAAAAAGGAATCAGGAAGTGCAGGCGGCAAAAATTTAAAAAAAAAAAGGAGAAATAAAAATTTGAAGAATCCTTGGAAGAAGGGGACTACAAGAATCAAACCCAAGTACTACTTCTCTTAAGCTTTAGTTTTTGTAAGTTTTAAGATGGAAATCATGTCTAAGAGTTTATGGAATTTTTATGATTATGTAATGCTAGGTTATAATTTTACTTAATACATGTTTAGAGGCCTCAATCATTTTTTGTTATAAAATTTAAGGTTCTTGATGATATTATATTCTTATAGTGGTTAGTGTGAAGTTGAAATTTAATGTGGGAGAACAAGTTGAAAATTTTATATGTAAGTTGATGTTATAATTTATGAAATTGTGTCATGATAATTGAGAAAGTTGGTGAAGTTGAGAATAAATGTGAGTAATAGATGACTTAATATTTAAATGTAAATGTGGGAATTTGTTTAAGACTAAAAACTAGTATTTAAAGGTTAAGAATTAATGTCATTTGTTGATTCTAGTGCAGATTTGAGACTTTAATATGTTATATTGGTATAATCTTAAGATAGAATGAAGTCTAGAATAATTACAGAAAATAGATAACTATATGTCTAAATGAACAAGGAAGGAAACTTTAAGAATTCAATGGAATAGGGGACTTGAAATCCAAAAGGGAGTTTCATGTTGATAAAGTTTGTATGAACTAGAAGATCTTTAACTAGTAAATAAGTTAGAAAGAAGATAAAAATGATTGAGCAAGGATAAGTAAAAGAATTGAGTTAAATGTGTAAATTGAGTAGTGGTTATGAATTAGTTTCCTATAAAGTTTAAATGGTGTGAAATTATTCGTAGACATGAAACTGGAATTATATAAAGACTAAAAGAGAATTGTGTAAAGTTGGTAAGTGAAATCAAAGTTTTAGAAGGAAGATTAAAGCTAAAAAAATTTATTAATAAAGTATTATACGGGTTCTGGAATGAAATCCATTGTAATAGTTAGTTAAAAGAAGCTTTTGAAGTCTTTAATAAAAAAGGTGACATCAAAAGAGGATATAAACTGTGGTTAGCAATATGCTTAAGGAAAGATTTAGAAAAATATCTACTCCAATTTTATTTCTTTGGATGGAAAGAAACAAGTGAAAATGGGGAAAATGTGAAAAATGAAACTTTATTTGAAGATATATAAAAGTGTGAGTCCTTAAAATAGAAGAAGTTCATTAGAAAGAAATTGAATGTCAAATAAAATTTTTTAGATAACGTTACAGGAAATGTTAAGGGCTAAACGGAAGTGAAACACGAAAAAATGCTATTTAACCGGTGAGTAGAGCTTTTCCTCTTTTTTTCTTTTAAATGAAAGTTTATCATATGCTATGATTTCACATGAATTTGTTATGTTTTATGAAGATCAAGTATTTCTATGAAATTTCAGAAAGTTAATATTTTCTTTAGAAAAGTTTATGTGAATGTTTATATAAAATGATGCTTTATGATTTTAAAGAAATGTTTGAATTGAAAACATGATTTACGATGCATGAAACCCCCCCCCCCAAAAATTTGTATCCAATGTTATAAATACGCCGCCTACGGGCGAAGGAGCCTATAGCTCAAGCTGACAGAATGAACACCGCCCAAGGGAAGGGGCCTATGTGCTAGCTATAGTTCAAACTGGTTGTTATGCCGCCTACGGCGAAGGGTTCATAAGGTACCTATGGCCCAAGCTGATGTCTATGCATGCATAACTTAATATCATGATCATGTGATGTTGGATACTCTTTGAGGAAAATTTTATGATGATCTTGAAATGAAAAGATTTTTATGAGGTTTTCTAGTGGATTTCACAATGATTATTAAATGAATGATGTTCACGATGTTTCCTAATGAATTCTATGATGATTATGAAGTGAAATGATGTTCATGATATTTTCTAACATGTGATGATTCCATAAAGTTTGATGTTATACTAGATTTATATTTAAAGTCATGAAATTCCCAAATGAGCTTGAAATTTTTGTTCAAGATGTTGCAAAAGTTACATTTCTATTTTCAAAAGCACGTTTATTTATAAAACTCCACTCATTGGGCTAGTTAGCTCATATGCTTCCAATATGATTTTTCTTCTAGGTCGCAATTGGAGTTTGGACAACACCTTATAGCCGAGCCTGTTATTTCAAGGCTTTCGGCCACCACATAAAATTTATTATAGGGTTTGTTGTTATTGTGATTTATATCCCTTGACACGGTTAAATTTATTAGTATACATTAGAAATTCTGAGTAAAACATACTTGGTTTGGTAAAATTTTTCATACATGAAGTATTGTTACTGGTGGTGATGGGAATTATTATATTGTGAAGTGTATTTGGGTTGATATTGGGTGTTATGCAGGTTGGTTTTGTTAACAAATTAAAGGAGATGCTATCAAAATTTTTCTAAAATAATTAGTATATCCAGGAGCCTTATCGGTAAATTCTAGTTTTTTAGTTGGAATTTATCGTCGTCGCACGTCACACTTCAAGTAAGTTAGAGGCACTTAGGGTAGGGCATGTCATTTTTGGTATCAAAGTGAGGTTTTGGTATTTATGTTGCATTATACTAGCATCTAATGTCGTAGATTTAGATAATTATGTAACGTGGTGGCAAGGCTCGCAGGTGGAGAGATGTTGCCCCAAACTTCCATTGCTTCCCCTAAAGGTAATGATAAGAAAGATGATGAAGTATATGATTTAGTCTATGATGATATGTAATTATTAAAAGTTCGCATGATATATGTCATGAATGAAGTTTAGAAAAGAGCATGCAAGTGGGGCAGTTAGTAATGAAATATATTAACTCACGTCATCTTATAGAAGTTCTATAATCCATGTTATCCCTTATTGTATAAAGGAATGCTTGACAGAATGAATTTATGAATATCATTTTAGAAACAAAGATAAGACAAGTAAATAATGGCTATGAGAAGTGCAAAAAAAAAAAAAAAAAAAACACTCCACAATAGATGTGTGTTCTTACCATTTTCGATAACATGTGTCCCCATTCTCAATTCTTTGTATAGCTTATCTTCATGACCATTCAGTACTTTGATGATATCTTGAAAACTGCAAATCATTACCTCAGATTAAACAAATCCAGACTTTCTTGATTCAAACCTCTGGAATGTATTCCATTACAATGCTATCTTAAAGGTTTTTTCTCAAACACTAGAACCCTAGATACTTCAGTTTCTACTTCATCTCCATGTTGCCGAATGTTGTCCTTCTTACTTCTTTAATCTATCCTTCCTTGTAAAGAACTTGCATAGATTTTGAACTTGAAATTGATTGTGGCAAAGTCATTCTTGAGAACCAGGGATGCCTTTGATATATGCTATGACCAAATTTTGATCATGTAAGACTAGATGTCCGACATGGTTCTCAGACACGATATTTAATGAAAGATTGTACATTCATTGCTATTCGGGCTTCTATTATGTGAGGTTACTCCAACTCATGTTATGTGCAAAGATTCATCCTTGTTATCATCTGAATACTCATGATTATTAACAGATTTATCATTACAAGTTGCCAGATTCCTAAGATTTTGCAGATCAATCCCTAAGCTCTGAAATTGCAAAATTTGTTATCAAAGTTCCAGAAATTGTTATATAGTTGATGTAGTTTTAGATTCATATGAACTATTTTCTGAAAAGTTATAATCAGCTTCCAAGTTCAGAAATGGTGCAATTGATACTCAAGTTTTAGTTCAATACACAGTCATTCATTACATCGAATTTGAAGCACCTAAAGATTGAAGGAACAAAATAATAGATAAAACATCCTTTCATTTGTTTAAAGCCATATGATCTAAAGATCAAATTCCTTAAGGGTGGCAGATATATTTTTATTTTCTTCATGTCCCTTGGAGCTTCAATTAAGCCAGGCAACATGTTCATGACACGTCTTTTCTTTGATTTTAAACCGCTCTATATATGATATCCAATTGTTGGACAATTTTTTTCAGCAGCAGTTCCTTTCTATTGTCTTGTATAGAAGCTCCAATTATACAATTTGAGGCACTAAATTCATTACTGATGTCCTTGATTCTTTGTATGAATTATGGATTCAAAGTTTCTATACAAACAGCACAAATGGTCAAATTGGTTTGATTCCTTCCTAGTTTCATTTGGTATATAACTTGGAGAAGGTCCCCAGCTTCCATGCCTTATGGCCATACATATTTAAATTTCTGCATGTTTTCATTCCCTGATCGAAACTTTGATGTCTCCAAATTCTTCTGTAGCAATATCGTGAATTTTATATATATGTCATCGTGTAGACTAGCCTTGAACTTGTAACATGGGAGAATGCTTCTCCAGTTTCTTCCCCACCACTTGTTCTTATATAAATGGTTTATTTCATTAGATTCCACTATATATCTGTTCTCCCATTAAATTTGCCCAAACTTGGCATCATCTTTCAGTACATTTATCTATTTATTATTTTCAATTGCTTGTGACCCTAATCCTTCAAGTGAGCATGGAAACTTACTATTGTTGTTCTCTTATCCAGTCTCATGGAAGTATTCAGTTGTTCAAGTTTTCACTAATGTCGTCTTCACAAAACTTTGACAAAGAATTCAAAAGTTAAAACATTCCAAATTACTTTAATCCTCCCTCGATTCCTATGAATTTTTATCATTGATCATAACTGGGTCTACTGCCTCAGAACTGTGAATAATTGCAAGAGTCTTATTACTAGAATTAGCCACAAACATGTAACGAGAGGACACGAAGTCAATGTTTGTATATCATTGGAACCATGGTATAAATATGAATTAAGAAAGTCAAATGATGGCTGATTTTGAGTCACATTTGCTAATGATATTTTACAAATATGATGCCACAATAGTTTACGAGATGAAGGGATATTAAAGGTGACAACAAAGTGGACAACTTATATCCATGAGTTAAGTGAATTTAGCATGAGAATTATATAAATTTAGCAGGAAAGAGTGAGCTAGAAGAAAGTTACTATGATTAAAATTTCACTGTCAAGTCTCGTAAAGACTTTAGAGATATGATATCATGATTTATTGTAAGATTAATCAACATTTGAAATGATTATAAGGAAAATGGCAGTAGAGGCAATACATGTAGTGGAAAGATTACAAATGAAAAGAAGTTGAATATTACTACATATAGGTGAAGTAATTAAGTTAATGAATTATGCAAGTCACAGATGAACTTTGGAAGATGAAAGGCGGAAGACTTAGTTTAGTAATTTCATTATCCAGACTTTATGAATATTGAATTTCGAGGACGAAATTCTTTTGAAGGGGGTAAGATTGTGACGACTCGCTTTGCTATTTTTAAGTTTCAACCTTTACCCGTCAAAGTTAAAGGTGTAATAGTTAAGTCAATGTCAAATTTGGGCTAAGATGTATTAATTTAATTTTTGAGGTTACCATTTAAGTAATTAAATATGTTTGGTTTTATATATAATCATATTATAAGTTTGGAGTTTAAATGAAGTAAGGTATGAGGTTAGGGACCAACTTATAACAAAGCAAGAAGTTAAGGGACTTTATGTGCAAATTTTCCTAATTATCTAGACAATTCTCTTAATTTGGGCCACCTCTTTGAAACCCACAAAGAGAGAGACGAGAAACAGAGACGAAAACCGAGAGAGAGATAGGGGTTCGGGAGACGATTGCTCAAAAAAAAATAGATCAGAAAGAGGGAAATTGGAAGAAGCTTGGGAGTAGGAAAAGTAGAACACAAGGTCAATCAAGTAAATATCAATTTTTTTTAAGCTTTAGTTTGTGTGAGGTTAAGTGAAAATTTTCATTTAAGGTTTATGAATTTCACGATAAATTAACACTTAAACCTTAGCATAAGTTATTTTGTATGGCATAGATTGTTTTCTATGAGCTAAGGAATAGGGATTTTAGTTTGTATATAGAACATATAAGAAAATTGGTGTGTGTATATATACATATTGGTGCGGGTACAAATATATATGAAAAGAAGGAGGAGAAGAAGAAGAAGAAAAGAAAGAAAGAAAAGAAAAGAAAGCAAAAGAAATGTTTCTGCCAAAGTTGGCCACAAAAAATAAAAAAAGAATGAAAAAGGAATCAGGAAGTGCAGACAGCAGAAATCTAAAAAAGAAAGAAAGAGAGAAATAAAAGTTTAAAGAATCTTTGGAAGAAGGGGAATACAAGAATCAAACCCAAGTACTGCTTATCTTAAGCTTTAGCTTTTGTAAGTTTTAAGATGGAAATCATGTCTAAGAGTTTATGGAATTTTTTT
>CAVNYN010257994.1:0-13519 GCA_963692815.1 Nyctanthes arbor-tristis | reverse complement strand
GGAGAAGGAGAAGGAGGAGGATGGCCATCAACAATAGTATTCTTCTCATCCATGTTAGCTATTACCTCTGCCATTTCCTTGGCAACTGAAGGGAGGCCGTCACAGAATTCAATTATCTCATCCTTCATTAATTTCTCTTCAGTTAATTCATCTGCACTAGTATACTTTGAATTTTTCTTGACAATTGACCAAATGTCATCTTGAAATAATTTCTAATAGCACATGGCTGAGTAAAGGTTAAGTATGTATTTGCTATCAGCACTATTTGAGCTGGAAATTTTCTGTTTTGTTTCAAAAACCAAAATAACACGCTTATGAACTTAATTTCACATATGTTTTTAATCATACTTAGTTATTTGTCAAGATATATTTGTCTAGAAATGGAAGAGAAGGAAATTAGTAAATTAATATTTCTTAAAATGAAAAGACAGATCGGAAGATTGTCCATTTGAAGTCCTCCATTGTATAGTTTGCCAATATTTATTAAGGGCTTCATGGTGGTAACATATTGGTTGATGTTAATAACCAAGTGGATTTGATAGAAAGGAATTGAGTATTGCAGCATGAGAAAATTTCAATTTCACTTTTAGGTCTTGAATGTAATTTAAGGAAAAATGTTAGTTCATTTTTCTTGTTTTGACTGTCTTTAGCTTTTTATGCTGCAAAAAAATGTTTTTGGATTTATTTACCCTTTTCTTAGTGTCTAAAAATCCAGTTTCTAGATGAGTCCCGCCAAATATTAAACTTCAAGAATTTTGCTTGATATTATACTACAAATAAAGTTGATATTAGGATTTGAATATTTTTTTGTGGTTAGGTGTTTTGTTCTTACGATAAAAAGATTATTAGTAACTACGTGGTTAAGGATTGTTTGCTTCTATTCTTTATTATCTTATTGCACACTTTAGATCTCTGTTATATATGTTGAGAAGTTTTGATATATTTTGATAGATTGGCTACAACTATCATGTGAGAAATAAGTGTTCAGGTTTTAGTCCAGTTTACTCTGATGTTGTTCTCTAACCCATATGCAGGTTTCTCTTGAAGTAGATAAGACCTTGGAATTGCTTCTCGTGGGGCTATAATGGATCAGGTCGAATTATGTACTAACTCATTGGGTGTGATAATTCTCCAATTGTAAGAATATATATAAAATGTCAGTCCTTCTAAAGAGAGCTAAATTCTCCATTATGGAGTGAAAAAGTGCTACATAGCCTTCTGTTATTGACAGATTAGGAGGCGAGCCCCCTGATCCCCCAATAACATGGGAGATCGGAAGAGCACACTTCCACTCTATAAAGGAGAGATTAGCTCTCTTTAGAAATTTTCTATAAAAGGTTGTCAAAAAGTCAATCAAGGAAGGCTCTCTGCCATTTAAGAATTTCATTTAATAAAAGAATACGGCTTTGAATATTCTTGTGTTCATTATCTTAAATAGACAATTAGATATGCAATTATGAGTTTTATTGGATTTTCAATGCATTGGCTTTTATAGTTATCAAATGTATGTTTTTAATCTAATTAAAGGACAAACTACTTATTTTAAACCGTTATTTTGTCTAATTTTACACAAAATAAAAGTTTAAGAACGGGCAGCTCGCGTAACACACGCTCGTCCCACTAGTTATTATATTATATATATTATTTATTTTATTTTATTATATTATATATATTTATTATATAAAACAGTGAACTCCGTGACCATTCCGTGGAACGTTAGATAAACGACGTCGTTTACTTGCCCATTAATAGAGTTTTCCTATTTTACCCCTAATATATATAGGGTAGAAATAATATGTGCGGTCATCTGTGAAATCTTCGGTTTGTTCTGGAGGCCATGACTCACCGATTCTCTCTTCTTACAATGACAAAGGACGGTCTCTGAGGATCATAATGAAAAACCAATTGAGTAGCCTTTTATTTCTTTGGGTTGTTGTTCTCGCTTTGTCTTTTTAGATCGTGGGTCTCCGAAGGCTTTTGGATCGTAGGTTTTCCGGTTGATTTCGGTCTCGTTTTGTGTCTTTTTTGGATATGCGCTCTGTTTTATTATTCTTCCATTACTGGTTGTTATCAGCATTGTCGGACTATGCTTGTAAGCTTTCTGGTTTTGGGGTATTCGGCTGGTCATCATATTGTGTGAAGGGTCTCCGTTGTAAAAGGTACTTGTTTTTTTTTTATGTTTTTCTGTTCTTTTGGCCTTAACTTTCTTCTTGTTTTTCATCCATTGTTTTTTGTTCCTTGCAGCTACCATTTTGGATTTTGTTGATTAATTGGTTTTCCGTTTTTGGAAGCAGCTGAGTACAGTGATTAAAGAATTTCTGTAAATTCTTTTTTATGTATGATATGTTCTTATGGTAGATTTATAAATATTCATAGTTTGCGTTCCAACTGTCGGAAGAGCACATAAAAAATATTTATTTGATTTGTTCCCGAGTTTTAGTTGTGGTTTCGGTTCTGGAATTTTGAGTTATTATCTTTTTTTTTTTTTTTTTTTAATGTGAATTTTGGTTTTATAATTTTTGTGGTTGTGGTTTCATTGCCTTTTGAATTCACCTGAACATAGATGTGGTGCCCCTTAATGCCAATAAGTTTGGCCTTTTTCATAATCCCAGGTATTCTTTTTCTTGATTTGCATTCAAAGTATGCTTAAGATCATGAGTTTCTTACCTAGAGTTCTTTAATGATAAATGAGTAATTTTTTGTATGTGAATTTTATTATAGTTGTATTTTTGTAAATCTACTTGAGATTGGCAATTTGGTTTTGAAGCTAATCCAACATGTTTCCTGTCAGTAGTATGTGGAACAAAAAGAATGCTAAACAGCTTATTAGTCTATGAAATGCCATTAGAATTTGAATTTTGAAGCATAAAAAAATAGTATTATTGGAAATGTTAGCTTTGTATAAGTTGTGTTAGAGTTACACTAGAGCGCATTTCAGGAATCACAGAAATATAAAGTGTGGTACAATGGAGAAAAGCTGCTTCTTTCCTTAAAGAAAAAGATATTAACAAGCTCTTATAGTGTTTTTAGAGCGTATTTCAGACCAACTTCAAATAGTCCGTCTTTTTCTCATATTTGGAATGGGGTGATCTGTGGCTACTGTGAAGCCACGGCTTTGATGAGTTCTTTTTCATTTTTTTTTATATATAACGAATAAAATTGACAATTGCTCCCTTAGATCCAGTGTCGGATAAGTTAATTTTCCAAATTTGTATCTTTCTTTATCATAAAAAAGGTTTTATATCATTTGGTAGGCATTGTTGTTTTGCTATGGGCTATCAGGGTAATTGGGAATTTGATTATTAGTATATTGAATTGGTAGCCTTGAAAGAAACACTCGAAGAAACTGGTGTTATTGACTTGCTTGGAGTTAGTATTTTGTTAAGAAGACTGCGTTTAGCCTTATCCTTCTTGTTGATTAACATTAAATGGTTATCTAAATTTGTTGGTCACATTTCCTTTTGAAGGAAAAGTTAGGGGAATAGATTTTCAAGAGCAGAAGCCGTAGATAGTTTCATAAGGGATCCATATATCCCTTGCTTGTAATCAAGGAACTTTATGTCTGGCCCAAGAAAGATGTTTGTATACGAGTATGGGTATGTATAGTCGATTAAATTGTTTATGCTTATATTTCATATCCTTAATATTTTGCAAAAACTTGATGCATAAAGTTTTGATCATATTAGCCATGTCCTTCCAAGTGAAATCACTATCATTTTTTTATTTATAATCTTCCAATCCTTTAATCAGATTTTCTGTCCCATTTTTTTCCTTAATAATTAGAGCTTGTTTTTGGGAGCTTTATGGTAAAGGAGAATTAGATTGATAGGAGAATGTGTGGTGGAGATATATAGAAAGATTATTGGACAGTGTGACAATTTATTTTTGTGAGGAATGTGTGGCTGATATTGATTTGATAAATTTTTTATTTTGCTAAAGCTCCGAATAACAAGCATTCTTTTTGGAAGATTTCTTGGACTAAAAGTTATGAAAAATTCATCTTTTCCCCAATTTTCTGTTTATAACATTTTGTAGATTTTGACACATTTTTCTAGCTCTTTTTTTACGACTTGCAATTACTGGAAACATTCTTTTTACACGTATGTGCATGATGCAAATCATTCACGCAATTTGATATAAGTTCAATTTACTATTACATTTTAATGGTTTTTCTTTACACAGGTGTTATTGGGACGAATATCACTATATCTCATCGCAATAACATGAAAGTTGTGTATGCAAATGATGTACAAGGTTTTGTGTATGCAAATGATGTACAAGGTTAAGTCTGTTTCCCTTCTTTCCTTATTTCTTTTTTCAATATTTAGTTCCTCATAGCATTAAGCAGTTTGGTTTTGTAGAGTGCTAGATAATTATTATTTGTAAAATATTCTATTAACCAATTTCTTTTACTTAATTATTTATGGGTTACATTTTTACAACAATTTAATGAGTTTCCTCTTACTTTTAGCTATAGCTAATCGATTTAATTAATAATATTTTTTGTTATCTAATGTAGTTCAGAGAATGAAAAGGCTATGGCATCAACAAGGTTTACTTTCTTTTTTCTTCCTTTTGTTATTCCTTTTTTCTTTCGATCTTGGACTCATCTTTCGTTTCTGGGTTTTTTTTTTTTTTTTTGTGTTGTGGTTTCTTTTTTCTTCTCCTTATGTCATTTTTCCGGGGTAATGTGTGTCGATCGAGGTCAGTGAAGATCATGTGTTAATTTTGTTGCTAATTTCTGAGATGTCTCAATCTCCGGTGGCGACTCAAGGTGGATTTTGATAATATGCTCGAAAATTCCTTTTTTTTTTTTTTTTGGCATTTTTCTTTGTAATCATAATATATAGCTCTGAAAACCGATATTTTTTTAATTTTATTTCACTGCAAAATCATCAGCTAAAAAGGAGCAATGTTTTTTTTTTTTTTTTTTTTTTGGGTTGCACCCTGAACCTAATGAATGTCAGTATGGCTGACTTGATTTATATATTATTATTATAACAAGAAAATTACACAATTAATTTTAACTTTATTTGGTGGTCGGTTATTAAGGGGATTGATAGAGAGTGTGATTTGTTGTACCTTAACTTAGGCACAATGCTTTCTTCATTTTTTCTTTGCTTATTTTCCCCCCAGTTTTGGCAGTCACACATGCTTTGTATATGTGTAGCTCCATGCTTAAGTTTACAGATTTTGGCTCTTTACAGGTGAATCTGCATATGCACCAGGTTTATTTCTTTTCTTTTCTTTCTTTTTTTCTTTAAGTGCCAAAATATTGGTCAGTGAAATGCTTCATAATAGCATAGTTTTTTTCACAAGTCAGTTTTCTTCGCCAACTTAACATATATGTGGTTGTCGTTTAATTTAACTCTATGATGCTCTTGGTATGCTAATCTTTATTTTTTCCCATGAATCTTTTTTATCATTATTTTTCCTTTTGACGAAATTGATCTTTTTTTACTGTATCTTTCTCTGTAATTTTGTTATTTTTTCTATGTAGTTGTAGTAATTTGCTTGTAATTAGATTTAGCTAGATGTACATGACCAAGAGGAACAATTTTAGTTGTGATGAATGAGATTCTGGAAAATGATGTAACTTTGTATTTAATATAATTTATCTCCTTTAGCAATTCTTATATTTTCTTTGATGAATTGTATTCACGGAGATTGTATATAATAATCTTTGTGTGAAGTTGCTCTTTATGTTAATAGCGCATATATATATATATATATATTGTCTTCTTTTGTCAGTCAATCGGATATAGTGTTGACTAAGATTTCAGTCCCATTGGAATTATTGCTGAAATTTGGAATTTCATCTATAGATAGTTAGTACTTAAAAGTTTTGATTGAAATTTGTTAAGTTTTGTGCCTCCTATTGCTTTGTTGTATGATTTCGAATTCTAAGATATACTGACTCTTGCACATTTAGCACAATACATCTCTTTGTGAATATTGTGTGCATTTGACCCTGACTTTGTATAGTTTTTGAGGATTAATTTCTGTTTAATTATTGCTCAATTCTGTTTGGAGTCCATTCAGTTGCGAGTCATTTAGGGCTTCTTCTTTATGAAGACTTTATAAAATTAGTACTGATAAGTTTGGTACTGATAAGCGGGAATTCACCTATTAGGAGGCAGAGACATTTATTGAACACTATCTATAGATGTAGAAATCCTCAATCTCAGCAGGATAGAAGCTCATCCGGATCATCTAATGCAGCAAGGAAAGCAGGACTGGATGGCAAAATGTTGCGTTTAAGAAGAGAGTAAAAATTGATGATGCAGGTTGTCGGAATGCAGCATCAGGAAAGGAATAAAGTCGAACATATATTCTTTTTTTTTGGCTTGAATAACGCTTACTTTCCCAGCTATTTTTGGGCATAGATAAATAAATTTGTGCTAGTTTTTGGATGATAAATTTAAACAAGCAAGATCGAATATTTATCCATCAATTTTTTATTTGAGATTTTAGTGGGGATTTCCCTCTCTAATTTCTAGCAACACACCTTGATTTTTTTAGGTCTTTCTTTTTCTTTTTTTACTTTGCACTGTTGTAATATTTATTTTATTTTTTATATTATTATTTTGTTGGGAGTGGGGGGTTAATGCTTGACAATTTTTGACGAGATTGCTCCCTTTGCTTTGGGTTAGAATTAAAAAGTATTTGAGGCAAAAGAAGTGGGTTTGTTGAACATATGTTTTCATTTTTGCTCTTAGTTTTGGTTTGACAGGTATTTGGAAGAATGTGAGCCAGTTTTAGGACTCGTCATCACTGGGAGATCATAATTTGGTGTTTTGCTGGAAAATACTGATATGCTGGAGTTTTGGTAGTCAAATTCTTTGCAATATAGACGATATATGATATACTTTTGGGTTTCTTACCAAACTTTGTTTAATTGCACGCATATTGTAGCGAAAAAGTGAAACGTACCGCATGCAAGGCACGTGCCGCACTTGTGTGTGTGTATATATATATATGTATATATATATAGATTTTTGAATTTACATCTCTTTCTCCTCTCTTTTTTCCTAAACCTTTTTCCACTCACATTCAATTAAAATAACCATTTTCTCTTTATCTCTCTCATCTACACCACTCGTTTCCCAAGACGGTGCATTAGAAATGCTCTCAGGGCTCCCCCTCCTCCTTATTCCAAACCATGTGAGAAGCTCCACTTATGTTGAAACATTCTGCATGAGGATGCATTTTTCTCAACATTCCCTTATAAATGCTTCCCAATATCTGTAAATGCCTTGCGCGAAAGATTTTGAATCTCCATTGGCTTAAAATATCGAATGGAGAATGAATAGCAACAATACCAAAATCTCCTGTAATAGCAACAACCATTTCTATCCAATATCGACCTATTATCTAGTCAAAATTAATTGTGGTTTTTTTTTTTGGGCCATAGAGTGCCTTTAAGCGGATTAAATTATTATTAGGGAATAATTGTGATAAGTTTAATTGCTGAGGGACGTAAGGGGTGAATTTAACGTTGAATTAGAACCAATTTCCTTCCTCCGGTTTATGAAATCCAAGAGAGAAAACTGAAACCGGGAGGCATAAGAGTCAAAAAAGAAAGGAAAAGAAAAGAGAATGAGGGAACAATACCCTCGGCAAGCCACAGATCGCAGTGAAAGAAATGGAGGGTAGAGGAGCGGGGATGATCATAGATGCCAATGAAAAAGGGAGAAAATAGGTCTCTCACTGTCGATGAATTTTGCCAAATAGTGTCGTGAGTTTGGTGGTGGGAAAAATAAGAATATATTTATTATTTTTTTCATTAAAAAATTATTTTATTTGTTTTTATTTCTTATTTAATGGGAGAATAAAAAAGTTCATTTAATTCTCTTTAATGGTCAAAACGTACTAATTCCATCCATAGGGACATTTTGTGAGAATTTTTAGAAGTTTAGGAACCGAAATTGCGAGCTTTTGTGAAATTTACCCAAAAGCGTATGTGCTTGTGTATATATACTTGGCTGGTTATATTAAGCAACAATTAAAAGCAAATAAATAATCACATCTGTGCATTTATTACATATTACATATAATTGTAGATGATTATATACTACTTTCTTCCAAAAAAGATAGTCAAGTTTTCCTTTTTCGTCCGTCTCAAAATATGGCTCAATTTCTTTTTAAAAAGTAGTTCTTATATGTCTATATTTAATGTGCATAATTATAAAAAAAAAGAATAATTAAAGTGAAATCTTAATAAATGAAATGATATAATAGGTAATTAATGTTAAAATTTACTTTTCTAACATTATTAAATGAAATTTTCTTAATTTATGTGAAAAAAATATGATCATCTTTTCGGGACAGAGGTAATATACAAATAAGAAAGCTTACTTAATTCTAAAGATATATAAAAAATAAAGGGAACTTCCAATCAAAACAAATAAGAAAGCTTACTTAATTCTAAAGATATATAAAAAATAAAGGGAACTTCCAATCAAAGTTAAACTAAACACAATATTTGCAATATATTGGGGCATGTGTGTGTATATAAATGAAGAAAGTGCATGAGTTTGAGTTTCATTGGTGCTCAAGTATAGGCTTAGCTTTGTATTGCTATAACTTCTCAAATAAATAACTTGTGAAAAAACAGTTGCGAGAAGAATCAGTTTAGTGTTTGATAAATGTTTTTTGCTAAAATTGTTGTACGGTCTACGAGCAGTTTTTAAATGTGTAGTAAATTTAGTAGTTTTGTTGACGTACCGATTTATATTAACTAAAATGTATATGATTTAAATAATATCTTTATTTATTATTATATGATATATCCTTATTTTTTATGTCATATTATGTATATTTGACAAGAATTACAAAATATCGACATGCAACACATGAGAGTGAAAATTTATTTAATTTTTTTATGGAAAAAATTATTTCACATTAACCAATTAATAAAAACACACAAAAAGTAAAATAAACATAGTGTGCAATCAAATAAATTATGATTTGTGGTTTGAATTGCAATACAGTGGCAGAGGTCATGAGTTCGAATCACATCTACCCCTCTTCTCCCCTATGTCCCCTTTATATCAAAAAAAAAAAAATTATGCTTTAATGAGGAAATTTAAATATAATAGATTATTGCATAAGAATATTTGTAAATTTTCTCCATCTTTGTCTAATAATAAAAAATTAAATACATGGTTAAAATTCGATAATTTAATTATTACTATTAATTAGATAAGATCTCGTAGCTTTAAAAAAAAGGGATTAGATAAGCTTAAAGTAGAAGTTGAGAATCTAACCTTCGTACTTCTTCTCAAAATCTGCCATAAGATCTTATTGTTTGTCTAATAATTATTTTTCTAAAATTTACGGAACACTTTCACCCGTTGTGCTTCCTAACAAAAAACAGAGCTTGGTTGATTGCCTAAGTCTCAAATGAATAGTAAGTCTCTTCATGTCCAAGTGGTGAACAACAAGGTCTTACTTCCCTTTGACCATATCTCCAAGGGTTTCCCTATATTTGGGGAAAACAGATTTCCCCCAAATATAGGGAAAATCATTGTTGTACTCCAATGATTTCCCTTAAATTTAGAACCCTTTTTTTCATTTCTTTTAATTAAATATAAGAATAGGAATAACATTTTTATTTAGTTAAAATCATATTTAATTTGTATAGTAATTATAATTAGTTAAAACTTCACTTGTTCTAAGGTTTAAACTACAATAATATTATTTAATAAAAATTAAAAATATATAATTTTTCAATTACAAAAAATAAAATAATTATAGTATTAATAAAAACACAAAATTTGGAACTCAAAATTGAAACAATTAAGTGCTAAAAACCAAAATTAATTCATGAATAACTTTGTCATAATTACAGCAATGTCAATTTCGTAAATAAAGTATGACATTTTCGTAATTAATCTCCTACCCCCAAATATGGGGAGGTGAATAGTGTTCCTCCAAATTTGAGGGTTAGTTTGGAGGATTGTTGGAGTAAAACCATCCCCCAACTTTGGGGGAATTTGAGGGATAGTTGGAGATGCTCTTAAGACATTTGGAAATTTCATTTTGTCTGGTGTTGAGCAATCTACCGAAGTGTATTTCCCCAGTCATGTAATTGTCTCGAATCTTCTATCCAATATATAAATTATTTCTGTAAATTAGATTTACATGATTCAACACAATGGGAAACTCTACCATTACCATATCAGCTTTGGTGTCTTGCTCTTGCTTTAAGATCAATCAACTTTGTTGGTTTTGGAGGCTGATTGGCAACTCACCCGGGAAATTGTCATCTCTTCAACAACTAGACTTGCAAAGTGGTGGTTACTACATATGGTGTTGAGTATCTTGCCCCGGCTGTTCAAAATTATTTTTTTTTTTAAAACAGATTTAAAATTTGTCACATTTATAACAATAAATTCATTTTGGAAATTAGTAACAAAGAAATCAAAGAATATACCTATTTTTGAAATATATCCCCATCTTGAGTGAAAAATTGCAAATAATTTTAATTTGGTACCCCTTAACTCTTTAGAACCCAATAATACTTCTATCCATCTCCTTTTTTATTTTTTTCCCTTTTTGGTGAATCTATCCATATTATAAATTATAAATGCTAATTACACTGAAGAGGATATCAATCTCCTGTTTAATCAAATGACGCTACTCTTCCACGTAAAAGCATTAACGAAAACTCAACGACTTACTTATCTTATATGATATGAAGAAGCTTAATACAACAATGGCATTGATCGCACGGCTTTCTAATCTATCTCTGTAGGTTGTCATTATAAGCAGCTAAATTATTTCAGGAGAGGAAAAACAAATAAATAGAGTAAAATAAAATAAAGAAACCATGATTCTTGTGTAGTTGATTAAGGCATGAATCCATGATTTATGCTACTGCCATATGCGACTGGTATTTACTTTGGTATGATTTTAATATGTTTTTGGAGTAAGGGCAAAAGATTTTATAATTTATTAATATATTTATAATACTAACTAAGTAGTGAGTTAATTTTTTCCGCTTAAAACTAACATCTTAAGGGAATTGGGAATCTGATGTCATGATGATGTCAAGCTATGTCGTTGATATCTCAAATTCTTAATTATCTCTTTTTTTGCGTTTAACTGGGTAAGTGCAATAATCAAAGTCATAATTATCTCTTTCCTTTTATATGTAAATAAGGATAATTATATTACCACTACATTATTTATTTCTTACACCACATATTTTTTATGTACCTAAAAATCCTTAATGAAAATTACTTTAATAACCTTGTTATATTTAACATAATTTTTTTCCTTCCTCCACCACATTCATTATTTTCCCCCCTCATCTCCAAACCCAATTTCTTTTTGACGACTGCAATTCAAACATCACACTTCTTGCTCTTCACTTCTTTTGTTCATGGCCCAATTTTGATCCCCTCTATGATGCCAATGATTCGTCCTTTTTTTTTTTTTTCCTCTCCAAAAATTCAACATAACCTCCAATGTTGGTCTTTACTTTACCTTTATTACATTAAGAGTTAAAGTTGATATCACATTAAGGAAAAATTTGTCTCAATGTTGTACTCTTCCATTTGAAATTTAAATGCTTTCAACGAAAATTATAAGCAGATTAAATGAGTAGGTACTATTTCATTTATTTTATTTTACTAGTTGAATTGATGAAATGGTTAGGTGGGGTTCTTGATTATTGAATTTCTTCTTCGGATCATAATCTTCTTTCAGCTTTCAAGAATAATACTATCCAATACATTCGTAAAATAAAATAAAAAAGAATAGAGTTGATAAATGGAAGCTTTATAATGGAAGCTTTAAGGAAATTGCACAAATTATAATTTAAAATCAGTTTGGGGTTAAATAATTAGACTCCGATGTTTTAATGAATAGAGAGGCCAACGCTCTGGTAAAGGTTCTGGCACCTTTTGCAGCATCATTGATGAATCAATATGGATACGCCATTGCTACTTGAAGTGGAAGATAAGAACTGCAATTATGGCATGCAGCTCTCTTTATTTTTATTTTATTTTGTTGTTTTTCTTTTAAATATTTGGATGAGGTTATAACCGTAAAAGAAGTGTGGTTTATTTATAAAAAGATATATTGTAATTGTAGTGTAAATATAATGTGATGTAAAAAAAAAATTTGTAGTGGCAATAAAATAACCTTTTGAGTAATCAAAGCAACCTTCAGGCAGCCTAATCGTGTAAGTATACAAGCAGCTCTGTATATATGTATGTGTGTGTGTATATATATTGCACGTATATATTTGCCAGCAATCAATCAATTAACATAGAATATTTGGAAACAGTTGCACATATTTTTCTTTTAGTTAATATTTAGTTCAAGTGATCTGGTAAATGAACGTATATCGTTTAATTAACTGTTTGCTTTGGTTTGTTTTAGATATATATATATATATATGTGTGTGTGTGTGTGTGTGTGTGTGTTTCCTAGATTAGCTAGTTATATTTATATAAATATATTGGTATCCATTTTTTTCTTTCTTAAAAGGGGTGCAACACAAGGGCTTTCCAGAGGGTCACACATTCTAGTACTATTTTCTCCAAGCATGTTTAACTTCAGAGTTCTGATGGAATCCGGTACATTAATGCTTGTATGGTTGCACCCTAATATACTGATATCTTTGAATGTGACTTATGCATTTTTTTTTGAGCATTCTACATGATTAATATAATTTTAAAATATAATTTTAAATGATTTAAGTTTTCAATTTTAATTTGCTGCCAATTTGTTATGCTTTAATTATCATATCTGGAATAATTTTAAAAATATTATGTACATTATATTCATAATATAAATATAATTATGAAATTCATGTACATTTGAGATAAACTTAAAATTTATTCCAAACGATTGTAAATCGCAAAATGGAATTTTAAGTAGCATAAATATCTTAATTATTTTCATTTGCAATTTGCATATGAATATTGTCGATCTCATAAGAAAAGGTCGCGGCAAATGGGCACAAATGAGAGAGAATATGGTTAGAAAAAAATTAAGGAAGAAAGAGGAAAGGTCTTGTGAAAATGATGGCGTAGCACATATGACACACCCTGTCAACATACTGTCAGACATCTGGTATTAAATCATTATTACTGAAAAGTGATGTGTGATTCTAACTCCCATTTTGTTTTTTGAAAAATAAGATTTTAAATTACACATAGACACTTTCATGAGATGTATTTGTTGTATTTGTACTTATTGGTAAGACGTCGTACCTTAGGATGATATCTCGGAAGGAGGAGGAAGAGGAGGACGGCCATCAATAGTAGTGTTCTTCTCATCCATGTTAGTTATTACCTCCGCAATTTCCTTGGCAACTAAAGGGAGGCCATCACAGAATTCTATTGTCTCATCCTTCATTTTCTCTTCAGTTATTTCATCTGCACTATTGTACTTTAAATTTTTTCTTGAAAATTGACCAAATGTCATCATTCGATAGTTGACTGTGGATGTCGAATATATTGTTTTTGCCAACCATCATCCTAGCCACATTATCTAACCTGGT
>CAVNYN010257989.1:0-12386 GCA_963692815.1 Nyctanthes arbor-tristis | reverse complement strand
TTTGAGAAACTGTAAAATGCAAACAGATGCTGCTTTTTAAGATTTTGGATGCCAGAAACCCTAAACCTTATTGAGGTCTCTGGTAATTGCATGTTCACATTCTTCTGTTCAGTAGGTTGACTGAACACTGTCAGGATGCGAATGACCAAGTCTACAGCCTGTTTCAAGCAACATTCGAACAAGAAAAACCTCACCCCAGAATCACTATCTACAAGAAGCATCTCCATCATAACAGTAGGTGATACAGTCACAATTGCACCATGATGAAGCAGTAGCATTGTATGGGACAGCCAAAAATCTACTTTTCCAAGTGAATATTCCAGGAAAGGCAAAACAGGTAAGCAGATTTGGAACCTCGGTCCTTTAGAAGATAACCAGGATGGACTAAATCCAAAGTGACCATCATAATTAATTAATGAAGACAGCTTGTCAATATCCACACATCCACAGGGATGCTTGTAACCTTCCGCTGTATGTGTAACAGGCAAAGGAAGAGTAACTTTGTCAGTTGAATTTTCATGTGGTTTGCAAATTCTAGATGCAGCAGACAATTCTTCACATTGATTGCGAAAACGCTTCCTCATATACACTGCAGGGTTCTTGTTCTCAAAGCTACTGGAAGTTTCAACAGCAGAATCACGGACCCTTTTCGCAACATCTGAATCATCCGGAAATGCAGAATTAGAATGCAGCTGACTCCTGTCGCTTTCAGAGGAATCTATTTCTTCAGTCTTATTGTCTGTTTCATCAGACCATTGTTGAGTGACCACAGGAAGAGGCGTTTGCATAATTTTTTGTTTCTTCAAAGGGTTAGGCGAAGGTTTGACATGACGAGAAGAACGAGCCAGCCATGATATGATGGGCTCTGAGTCCAAATATGTCCCTGTAGAGCTATCATCAGCAGCACCCAAGCCTACTTTACCTTTACGAACCAATTTATCAACTCTGGATGGTTTGTTAGGTTTTGCACTGACAGGAACCTCACTACGGAGAAGCAAGAGTTTAAACTTCTCATTTTGAAGATTAATCCATTCCTCGTCTTTATCGTCATACTTTATATGGTGAAGCTGGCTCTCTGCATCATACTCACTCACAAGGCCATAGTACCAAGTTTTATCCAATGGCCAGAAAACTTTTATCCTCCGGTTCAGAACCCAGTAAGCATCCAACTCCCCTGAAACAATTTCATAGAAATGGCGACGCTTCCTTGAGATGCGCTTCCCCTTGTGCTCTTTCCTTGGTCTCAGATTCCTTGAGATCGGAAGAGCACACGTCTGACTCCAAATCAGCAGAAGAATTAGCCTCTCGACTAACCATAGCTCGAGCAGAAGAAACCAGATAAGAGAATCCATTTGCACCCCGTGGCACATCGGACTTGCTCTTTGATGAGAAACCTGTACAGCTTGGATCGAATCGAGACGAAAGCATCCTAGCCGCATTCTGTTCCAGGTTCTCCTCATCGTCATCATCGTCCTCCTCATTTTTTAGATCAGAGGCATCATTACCTGAGACTAAACTGCCTGACAAAGGTTCAGCGTCCTTGGACCCGGTTCCACTAACCGCACTACCAGTAGGCAGACCTTTCCCCTTCCTACTGTCACTCCACTGCTTTCCAGAAGAAGTGCCACCATTATTTACACCGACACAAAAATCATCTCCCTTAGCTCGTCGAGCTGTTTTTGGCTTTTTTTCCTTAACTTTGTCAGGGCCCACAGTTCGTTTTAGTTTTGAACTACCAACATTTCCCGATGAAATATCAACTACTTTAACTATCTCGTCATTTGAACCTCCATCATTCTCATATTTATTAATTTCAGCATTAATTTTTTCAGACCGGTCAACAGAATTAGGAAGTCCCAGCTGCTTAGGACTCTGATTAATTTCAAACTTTTTCCGTCCAACTGAACCACGTGGACGCCTTGGAATCTTAAAATTAGTGTCCTTATCCGCCAAAGCAAGTGAAATGCCATTTAACCCATTATTGCCACTACTCGATTTCCTTTCCAATTCCAACTCAGCTGTTGCATCTGTTACCTCATTGACAAGCTCCTTCTCATCCTTTTTGGCCAGGGGATCAAAATGACTCAAAGGTACCTCCTTTCTACTCTTCCTCTTCTTCTTCTTCTTGTTGTTGTTGTCAGCATCTCCACAGTCAATTTCCTCGGAAATTTTCCTTTTACTCTGTCCACCCTTCGAAATCCCAGATTCATAAAAGCTCTGAAGATCTAAAGATCTACTCTTCCTGGGAACTTTAACACCCACAGAATTTTCTATGCTATTTTCCATCAACAACCCCTCAATCCAACCACCCAAAAAGAATGGCCCCAAGTTTCATATCCCATCCAGATCTGTTTCCACATACCACATAAAAGAAATGAAGAATCAACCAAAATACACACCTAAATTTCTGTTGTCAAACCAAAAACACAACAAAACGTCAAAAAAAAAACCCAACTACTACAACAATACAAAAGAAGAAGATCAAATTACACTAATCAAACTCCAAAAAAAAAAAAAACTGTTCACAACATATCCAACACCTTACCCGTCCTGGAAATTAACGAAACAACGATGTAGCGTCAGTGAAGAAGATCCAGCACTCTAGCCCTTTAATTCCAGAGATTTGATCAAGAAATTGAGGAGGACAATCCCTTTCGTTTCAAACCCTAATTTGATTGAGGATTTTTGCAAATATTATTTTTAAATATTTGTTTTTCTTTTAGATAGAGAGAAAAATATATCATAGACCGATAGAGAGAGAGACAGCTAGGGTTTGTTTTTGTAAGAGAACGGAAGAGTCAAGGGTTTTATTAGAACTTTATGGCGGAAAAAATGAGAGCACGGTAAAAATGTTACATTACGTGGCGAAATATCAGCTGTCGATTAAATATTGTAGGGCTACGATTGGACACAAGTTGTTGGAAACCCTAACAGAAAAGGAATAAATATCGAGCATCATATGAGATCTGACGGCTGTGGTTTTCTAATTAAGTACGTTGACGGTCCGATTAGACAGTCTATTTAGAAACTGTTCGACTGATAAGGGGAGTAAAATTACAGATCTGAATTTGCTTTTTAGACTTGGAAATTGACCCTAACTTTTGTCGGATTTACTTGGCAATGCCATGGTAGTGGTAAAAGAGTGACGCGCGAGTTAGTGACGTAATTAGTTACTCGCTCTATTTTTCAGCCACGTCCGAGCCGGTTGGCTCGTGAATAAGAGATTTTTTATTTGAAATTGCTGACATCAGTATATAGTGTAGACAGTGACGTCTATTATTATGGGAGAAAAAACAATTTTGCTGGGGAAAAAAACACCTATGAACGAAAACGAGCGTGCTTGAAGAAAAAGCTTGTGAGTATGGATGGTCGTGAACTTGTAGAAGACTAATAGATAAGATTAAAAGAAAGTGTTATGTCATTGAGATTATCTCATGTTAAATTTAAGATACTAATAATAATTTTAAACATGACAATTAAAGATTTCTAGATGTTTATTATAAATTTATTTAACCATCTAACTATATGTCATGCATGATTGAGAGCTGTGGGTGGCCACTTGAGGTTGGTTACAACCCAAACTTGACGTCGCAACTCACATGTTACTCAATCCAACTTGTTTTCTGTGAGTTTTTATTTTTCTAGCTTTTTTTTCATTTTCTTCCTTTTATTATTCCATCATTTAACGAGAATCTTTGAAAAGAAAGTAATAGAAAGAACTAAATTGCGCATAGATTCACATATCAATTGAATATGCAAGACATCCATTGGTCGATATGCTTAAATTTTTAATAAATTATGTTTTTTATTATTATTTTTATTCACTTTAAATTTGAGAACCCTTGATATATAAATTTGCAAGCACACGAGCTTGGCCCATATTTTCATTTTTCCCTTTTTTTAAGGAGCAATTTCCACCAAGTTTTATTCACATTTCCATTTCCCACTTGGCAAAAAATAAATAAATAAATAAAATAGAAGTTTTTAAACTCTTGCATAATAATGTAAGAGTTATTTCATATATGGTACCTAAAATTCACACTTCTAATTAATTGGGTCTTTATTCTTTTTCTTCCAATACTATGAGTTCTCAACTTTTTATAAATTCCCTCATAAGATCCTCTATGTCATTTATACATTTACTCGTAAAATAAAAACAAAAAAGAATTTATATATAGTAAAAACAATAAAAATGAAAAGGAAATAAATTTTTCTTCACCTACCTACCAAACAACCAGTTATACCCCTACTTTGTAACTGATCAGAAATAAAAAATACCAACAGTTTTTTTCTTTTATTGAAAACCCTTTTTCCTGTCATTTATGATAAAGAAAGTGGGAGCATGCAGCAAAATGTGGTCTCTTTTTTGTTGTGGGAAATAGCATATGGAATTTGACATTTATGGTCAAGTTAGGGTGGTAGTTAGGGTAGGAAGAAATTATTTTCTCTCTTTTTTCAATTTTTTAAGTTTTTCTTTTATTTAAAGAATAAGAGTGGAAAAGGTCATTTAAATGGTATTAGGGACATTTTTTGAATTAATGAAAAAATTAGAGACTTATAACGTTGAAAAAAGAAAAGAATAAGTACTCAATACAATGTGCAATGGTTGGAGATTATATGTGAAATTTACCCTTACCATAATTTTAGAGAGAGAGAGAGAGTGGACAAATTAGACTGATCGATGGTAAAAAGCTTAATCCTCATCAAATTTATTACATTCACGAACCTATCGAATGAGAGAGAATAAGTTTCGAATTTCTAACATCCTCTTCTCAACTCCATTTCCGGTGATCCACATTACAAATTTCCCACAACTTTTTTTTTTTTTAATACAACTTGGGAAACTTAGGGAGTGCAGGCGTAGACTCAAAATCAAAATCATGTCCTAATAAGAGTTACTCTTTATCACGTGAGCTATCACTTTTTTTCTAATTTCCCACAACTTTAGGTTTTATATTAATCTGTTCCTTGAATTTCTTTCATCATTAATGGTTTGTTGTTTGTCTATATGCACTATATATATATATATATGTTTATAATAGGGTGGTTAAAGTAACACCATACTTTTAACTAACCCCACCACAATTTAATTTATTCATTCATCTTCCTTTATGTTTTAATTCTTTATACTTATATCCTTAACTTATTTTTGTCATATTTTTATTTTTAATATTTTATTATTATGACATCTTGTATTCAATAATATCTTGATTCTAAAATTTTCTTTGCGGGAATTGCTCAAAATTTTTAAATAAACAAAAATATAATATCTAATTATACAGAACTACATATTTTTATATGATTTTAAGTTACACAAATCAAAGTTTTTTAAAAATATTCGATTATTAAGAATACGAAAGGATCAATAAATAAAAATTCAAGAAAAAAGTTTAGCAGAATGTAACATCCCGTAAAAATTTAAAAATGAATAATAATCATTTTGACAACGATAGGAATGAATGTTTGAATTTTTCATCAATTATATTTTAAGATTGAAAGTTGTTACTCACATAAATGAATAAGGATTAGCAAAATTATTCTCTAAATACATGTTGCTTCATTTGTCAAAAATAGGAAACATTTGTTATTTTAAAATTGCCAAGTTTAAGACATGTGGTAGTTTGTAAATTTATCAAGACACTTGTCATCCTCACAAATTGAAATATGCTATTTTTGTAAATATCAAGACACTTGACATTCTCACAATTTGAAATGTGTTAACTTTACAAGCTTATCAAGACACTTGGTGATGAGATTCAAGGAAGTCAAAGATCGGTCCATATACCGGTGGGTCCTATCATACGGTCAAAGGCCAAGGAAATTCGAGACTCAATAATACGACTAGTGCAACAATTTATAAATTAAGTCCAAACGGAAGAAGCACGGAAGGCTAGGATTGCTTTAGAAGTAAGGGAGCCAAGAGAAATCCTTTTGAATGAAGTGGGGACCAATCACGTGGAAGAAATGGAGTCCAAGGACTAAAAGAGGGCTAAAAATAAAGTTTCGAGTCGATCTGCAGCAAATCAAAAAGTTTAGGGACTAAAATACAATTTTCAGAAAGATGCCATGCGGTCACACAGAATGTCCATATAGCCGCACAGCGACGGTGGGCAAATTGAGATTTTTGACAGAATGTTGGCTGCAGGCTCTTACGTCCCTGCTGTTTGAGGCAAAAATCTGCTACCGATGCCTCAAACATTGCTGAAATGGCAGCTCAAAACAGGCCCCGATGGCTCGTCTCGACCCACGGGACGTCCCAGAATTTTGCTAAGTATGGGGGCCGAATTTGTGGAGGTTCTTAGTCGTAAATCCCTGACGGATATGCAAGTGGCCTTGCAAGTTGCTGGAAATGGTAGGCCATCCAGCTGGCCGTGCAAGTTGGCACGTGGCCTGGCCAATGACGGCTGGACTGTGATTGGCCGAAATGGCTGCTGGGCAGGTGCAAGGCTGCTGGGCTAAAAAAGCTGGCAAGTGGTGGCAAGATGGGCTGAAAAGGGCAAGAAAGGTTAGCATGCAAGTGGGCAGGGCCCGGCCAAAATCTGAACCAATCTTGGCCCTTGAACGGAATTGATCTCGACCCTCGATCTTGTACATTTTTACCTATAAATAGGGGATGTATCCCATTGTAAATTCATAAGTGAGTTCCAAGAGATCTTAGAGTGATACACTCTAGAGAAAGTGAGAACCGTTCTTGTAAACGGCATTGTAACGTTATTGTTTACATTCTTATTGTGGCAATAAACGCCCTTAGCATTCTCCAAGTTTGGTTGCCTTATTTTACTTCAATCTTCTGCTATATTTCCATAAGTGTTGCTGCCCTTTTAACCTCATCGGTTAGGGAGATGAGTGGGACGATGGTGGAGGCTGACTTAACACCGTTTCTGCACGAGGCAAAACGCTAAGGCCGTACGGGTGCTGGTTTTCATTTGTAAAACTAAACCAGCCCGTGACAGTTGGTATCAGAGCCGAACTGCTCCATGACGGACCAAAGTAATGCTGCTGCACAGATGGAAACCAGAGGCCATGAGGGGGCATGCCAGGAAGGAAAGAAGGGACGGAAGGACAAAAGCAGGGCGCCCGAAGTCCCTGCAGAAGGAGGTGCTGGCCAGTCTGCCACGGCCAGTGGAACGGATCTCACGGCCATGCTTACGGGCATGGGCAGTCAGTTGGAGACCCTTGAACACACTCTTGAGACCTTGAATCTCACTCCATCACCGAGCTTGACGATGTCAAAACGGAGGTGCAAGAGGTGCAGTCCAAACAAGCAACGATGCGGGACGACCTCAACATGGCAAAGGACACCTGTGCCAAGGTGATGGGCGCCTTTGGCCGTCTTGAAGCAAAGGTGATGGACTCCATATCAAATATGCAGGTGTAGATTAATCAGCTTGCAGCGATGGTGGAGAAAGCTGGCCAGCACGCAGGTGCAACGGCTGCGGCATCGGGTGCCACTTCGGGAGGTGTTACCCAAACTATCGTCACTGCCCTGAGGATTGAATACCCAAAACCGAAGGGCTTTGATGGCAACGTGATGCCAAGGAAGTTGAGAACTTTTTGTGGCAGTTGGAGATCTATTTCGAAGGATTGAACGTCGTTGAGGAGACGATAAAGGTGCGAACCGCGTCCCTATATCTTTCTGATACGGCTGCACTTTGGTGGCGCCATAAACATGCTGATGGCTACAAAATAGAGTCATGGGAGAGTTTCAGAGGGAGCTGAAATAGCAGTTCTACCCCGACAACGTCGTATATAAGGCCCGTAAGAAGCTGTGAGAGCTGAAACACAAGGGGACGATCCGTGACTACGTCAAGGAGTTCACAACCCATATGTTCCAGATTCCAAACATGCCTGAGGATGTTTTGATGTTCTATTTCATGGATGGCTGTGCTCACTAGTTACGGCAAGAATTGCAGTGTCGTACATTGAAAACCGTTGACAAGGCCATTGTTGTTGCTGAG
The DNA here is from genome assembly GCA_963692815.1 of Nyctanthes arbor-tristis. Taxonomy (NCBI): domain Eukaryota; kingdom Viridiplantae; phylum Streptophyta; class Magnoliopsida; order Lamiales; family Oleaceae; genus Nyctanthes; species Nyctanthes arbor-tristis. The sequence goes on along the minus strand of CAVNYN010257989.1, from coordinate 4,428 downwards.
TCTTTAACGGATTTCCAGTGGGAAAGGACGGAACAGCATGCCAAGTCCAACAAAAATAGCAAAAATGGTGCAGGCAAAGGAGGCGATGACCAAAAATATAAAGGGGGTAAGAACAACTTTAAGCCCGACTCTAAACCTGATTATAAGGCTGGCGGTTCTACACAAAATACAGGCTGGAAAGATTAAGAGGATAGAAAAAGAGGGACGTTCATCCCTAAGATGGGATGCTTTGTGTGCAAGGGGCCGCATTCCATGAAGGAGTGCCCGAAGCTCGGGTTATTATCTGTTATTCTTGAAACTCAAGCAAAACCGTCGAACGCTGCCGACCCGGATGCTGGGAGGATCGGTTCGTTGTAGTTCTTCAACACCATCAATGCCAAAACCGTTCCGTGTTCGAACATGGAGAAGGGGTTGATGTATGTGCCGGCCTTGATCAATGGCCGTGCCGGCCAAGGTGATGGTGGATACGGGTGCTACCCATAATTTCATAACGGAGGGGGAAGCCAAGCCACTTGGGCTGACTGTGCAATAGGGGAACAGAGTGCTGAAAACTGTGAACGCAGCTGCCAAATTAAGGGGATTCACATCACTTAGCATTTTTGATATTTATGGATTCCAATTAACATTTAATAGCAATTAATTCTAAACATCTATAAAATAGGCCAAAACACCAAAAATTCGTCCAAAAATTAATAAGACCATTGATATAGATCGAGTAGCGATAGTGTTTCTGAACAAATTTGATAGGTGTTAATCGGTTTGGTCAGTATTTGATGTTTTGGGCATAACTTTTGCATCTGGTATCCGTTTTTAGCCCATAATGCATGCTTTTGGGGTAGCTCGACGAGCCGAATGCAACCAGTCGCTTTGCTACTGCATCCATCACTTTTTGGTCTTTTGAGACATCCTTCTATGAGTTTTGTTCTTTCTTTTAATTTTTGTTTTGAGTTCTTGTTTAGTTTGGGCCTTAGTGCTTGAGTCTGGCCCACCTGGAGTCTGCAGCCTATTAGGGCATCTATTTACATTCATTTTTCAGCATTGTAGTGATTACTTTTGAATTAAGAAAAATAAAGGTTGTTCTTGAGTCGCAATCCGGTGTTCTTTAAATTGTGCTGTGTAGTTGTAGGTACGCCTACATCAGTTGGTATCAAAGCACGGTCTGTGGAAGAGGAGCACGCGGTGGCCATGGTGGTCGAGGTGACCGTGCTGACGAGGTTGCAGATCTGTGTACTCAGATCGAGGCCTTATCTAGTTGTTTTGATCAATTTGTGACGTGGGCGACGGAGTTCGCATAGAATGGAGCTCCGCCGGTGTCACCTCGACGGGATAATGATGTTGATGAACAGAATGAGGGTCAGTCAGATGAAGAGATGTTGTCTGAATTGGGCGGTGCCTGTATACCACAGCCTCGTGGTAGGGTGGATCCAGTACCACGCCGAGTGGGTGATGATGTCGCCTATGAACAAAGACAGGAGATGTTCCAACGTTGGGAATCTGGAATCAAGATCGAGATTCCAGAGTTCAATGGAGGCATTGAGCTTAACAAATTTTTGGACTGGCTACGCGCTGTTGAGGAGATATTGGACTAAAAAGAGGTTCTAGATGATAAACGAGTACCATTGGTGGCAGCCAGATTACGAGGTAGGGCAGCTGCTTGGTGGCAACAACTTAAGCAAACCCGTAAGCGCTATGGAAAGTCTAAGATCAAGTCATGGGACAAGATGAGGAAGCACTTGAGGACTGCATTCCTGCCTTTCAATTATACTCAGACTTTATACCAGCGTTTCCAAAACTTGAGGCAAGGTAATCGCTCTGTGACTGATTATACTACTAAATTTTATCAATTAATGGCATGTAGTGATTTGGGAGAATCTGAGGATCAGTTAGTGGCTCGGAGATCGGAAGAGCACAGACTTAACTTGCAGGATACCCTAAATATATTCTCTCCAATGTCTGTGTCAGAGGTGCATCAACGTGCCTTGTAGACAGAAGCCCAGTTACAACGGCATGTATCTTCTTCTAGTCCATTAAGGGGTGGGGGTTGGTCGGTTTTCGGCCCCAAATCCTATCCCTGCTCCTTCCCCCTCTACAAATCGGGGTTGAGCGGGACCCTCGTTGCGCGGTTCTAGCAGCCATGACCCCAGGTAGAGGGACTCCTTCTGGTAGGCGTAGACGTGGCAATCCACATTGTTTTACTTGCAGGGGCATTGGTCATGTTACGGAGAGTGCCCTTCAAATGGCCGAGTTCGACCCGGATTGTTGGTTGGCGAGTCTAGCAGAGCAGCAGTAACCCAAGATGTGCATATAGGGGATGAGCCACGTAAAATAGATGAAGTTGAGGAGGTGTTGACAGGAGATACTGGACCTCTCTTAGTAGGGCGACGGGCGTGCCTCACGTCGCGCAGTTCGTCTGACAACTTTCAACGAACTCACATATTTCAGTCCACCTGTACCATTGACGACAAGGTTTGCAGGTTTATTATTGATTCTGGTAGTTGTCAAAATATAATATCTGAGGCCGCTGTCCAAAAGTTGAACTTGCCAACAGAACCTCATCACGCACCTTACAGTTTGGCTTGGCTGAAGCAAGGTAATGAAATTTCAGTTAATAAGCATGTTTCTGTTACCTTTTCAATTGGCAATGAATACAGTGATACTATTTAGTGTGATGTGGTGCCTATAGATGCGTGTCATCTATTATTGGGCATATGTGGCAATTTGATCGGGATGTTCATCATGACGGTCCGGGTAATGCTTACAGTTTCTCATTTTCAGGTAAAAAGATTGTGTTACTACCTCTAAGGACGTTACTACCTCTAAGGACTTAGCTTCTCCTCCCTTAGTAGGGGACAATAGCAATCTTTTGTCCCGATCATTGTTTGTTCATGAGATGCTGGAGGCAGAATGGTGTTGTTGTTGGTTGGCACTGAGACTGTTGGAGTTTTGGGGGTAGCCGAGGGGACAGGAATTCACCCCAAAGTTGCTGCCTTGATGGTAGAATTATGTGATGTATTTCTGGTAGACTTACCAAACGGTCTTCCTCATTGCGAGATATTCAGCACCAAATTGATCTGGTTCCTAGTGCTTCACTACCTAATCGACCGCATTATTGTATGAGTCCTGCAAACATGAAGAATTGAGAAGACAGGTGGAAGAGTTGGTAACAAAAAGGCATATTCGAGAGAGTCTCAGCCCATGTGCGGTACCTGCACTTCTTGTTCCAAAAAAAGATGGCAGTTTTTGGATGTGTGTGGATAGTAGAGCTATTAACAAAATCACAGCTCGTTATCGCTTTCCCATTCTGAGGCTTGATGATTTGCTTGACCAGTTGGCAGGTGTGACTGTGTTTAGAAAGCTAGATTTGTAGAGTGGCTATCATCATATCTGAGTTCGCCCAGGGAATGAATAGAAGACAGCGCTCAAAACACGAGAAGGGTTGTTTGAATGGCTGGTCATGCCCTTTGGGTTGTCCAATGCATTCAGTACTTTCGTGCGAGTGATGAATCAGGCCCTGCGGCCGTTCATTGGTAAATGTGTGGTTGTGTACTTTAACGATATCTTAGTTTACAGTGCTATAGAGGATGATTATGATTCTCACCTGTGGAAGGTCCTCTTTGTCCTTCGCAATGAACAGTTTTTTGCAGCACCTCGGAAGTGTATCTTTTTCTTTGACCAGGTCCTGTTTATGCGGTGTATTATTTCCACTAGGGGTATAGCAGTTGATTCGGGTAAAATAGAGGCAATTCAAACCCGGTCTCATCCAAATTCAGTCACAGATGTACGCAGTTTCCATGGTTTAGCGTCTTTCTATCGGCGCTTCATTCAGCCCTTTAGTAGTATCATGGCACCCGTTACTAATTATATGAAGGTAGTGAAGTTTGCATGGTCTTCGGAAGCTGAGAAGGCATTTGTAGAGATCAAGAAGCGTCTTACTATAACACATGTGTTGGCTTTACCGAATTTCTCAAAGGCATTTACTCTCCATTGTCACACTTCAAAATTGGGCATTGGCGTAGTTCTCAGTCAAGAGGAGAGACCCGTAGCTTATTTTAGTAAGAAATTGACAGGGGCTTGGGGTCGGTACAATACATATTGTTCTGAATTCTTTATCATTGTTCAAGCCATCCGGCATTGGCGGCACTACTTGTTCCAGCGAGCGTTCATCTTGTTTAGTGACCATGATGCGTTAAAACATTTGGGTAGTCAAGATAAAATGTTAGCACGGCATGCGAGGTGGATAGCTTTCTTGCAACAGTTTAATTTTGTCATCAAACATCAAACTGGGACGTCTAACAGAATGGCTGATGCATTAAGTCATCGTCATAGTTTGTTAACTCAGTTGTAGGTGGCAGTGCCAGGGTTTGACACTTTGTCTCTTTATGTGTTGATGATTCTTATTTTGGTCCTATTTACTCTCATTTGTTACAG
>CAVNYN010257982.1:0-23416 GCA_963692815.1 Nyctanthes arbor-tristis | reverse complement strand
GGTCGGACTGGACTATTCTAGTCAGGTCTAGAATGTTTTGGCCAATTCAAGAGTCTCGTACATAGTTGTAGATAGTTCTAAAGACGTAATTTGAGCTATTAAATCAAAACAATCTCCACCGTCCGTTTTAAGGAAAGGGAGCTATAAATAGGGCTCAAAGGGGGTCTTACTTGTAGATAGAGTCCAAGAGAGTGGCTTAGAGTGAGACTCAAGAGTGTGATGACCCACTCGTTTCTATACTTGTCCAGAAGGATTTAGAAGGCCGACTTGGGTCATCTCGATGGAACACTCTAGAACCGGTTGAGCATAGAGACTTGTGGAACATTCTAGAACTTATTCTAGAATATTCTACTATAAATATGTTGTCAATATCTCTAGAGAAATTTGAGAGACACAATCGTAGTCGTTAGATCAAATTGATCTCCACCATCCATTCTAAGGAGGTGGAACTACAAATAAGGGCTTTCGGTCTCATTTGTAGCCATCCAAACTCTCTCTAAGTGTAAAGCATTCAACCATTCTCATAGCTCTCTTATGTTCTTCCTTTAATGTTCTTGCTATCGTTCTTGGTCGGTATGCTAAGTTCTCAACATTGTCTAGCATCTTTTGCATATGGGAGGCTGACTTAGTGTTATACCACAAGGGGTGGAAGTGAGACGACACTAAGGCCGCATGCTACTTGTGAGAAAACACAAGTGCGTGACACGTGGTATCAAAGTTGAAGCTTAACGATGTCAGGTGGGAAGAACAGTTCCAACACTACGCTTGCGGACGTATGGTCGCGTGTCGAATGTGCCAAAACAATAAATACCTTACTCCACTAAATTTAAAATAATCTGTAGAAGTAGAGGGTAAGGATCGAACACACAGAGAATGGGGGTAAATCTAAGTGCTTTGTGTCAACTAGTAAAAAAGGGGTTTTGTGAAATATTGAACTAAAAACTAAAGAAAAGAATAAAAGCAACTAAAATACAAGTGTAAAAAAAATATGAATGTTAATTCCAGTTCTCAGCTCAGTTGTGCACTTCATATAAAAGATAGTAATTAGTAGTAATGTCGTTCATACTTTCTTGTAAAACTATCAACTCTATGCAACAATAAGTTTGGGCAACCTAAAACAAGATCTCTAGATTTAGAACAACGATTGCATGAAGAATTAGGAAAATAGTTAATCTAAGCAATAAATTCACAAGCTCGGTCTATTTAACTGAAGTTGTGTTATCCCTAATGATTAACAATCATTAGTTGCTATGAGAATTAGGAGAAGCAACGATTGCGGATTGAATCCCAATTCTAGCCATAGAAAATCAATTGTTCAAAGTAATATGCCTAAACTATATCAAACAATCAATATTCATAAACATAGAAAATAGAATAACACAAACAATTTCACCAAAGAGTAAGAAGCAACGTTACCGGAATTGATTAATTAAAAGCAAGAAGTAGCAACAATATCCCCTTGAATTGGAGGAAGAAAGAAGTTAGACTCGTGTGCTCACTCGGGAAAATCTTCCTCCAAACTTGCCTTTGATGTAAAGTAAATAATTCTATGAAGTTGTGTATTTATTCTTAAGACTTGACCCCTTTATACCATCAAAAAAGTACTAAGGAAACAAGGAAAATCAACAAATTCGCGCGCGTAGAGTGCTGGTACGGCCACACAACCTAGCAGTGCAGCTGCACAGCTGACTCTGCTTGGAAACTAGTCACTGGTGCGGGCTCACTGGGTAGGCGGTGCACCCGTTCCGCGGTTTCTACCAGATTTACAATGCTGGTTTGCGACAGGTGTGGCCGTATGAAGGCGCGGTGTGCCCGCATTAAACTTTTATTTTTTTTCTTTTGGCCCTTCAAGTTTTGATACTCGACATCTTAGTCCTTGAGCAATAAAATTCTTGCAAAGTCTGCCCATTCTTGATTCTTTTCAATTATTTCCTTGTTCCTATGACAAATAAACGTACCCAACATAAATAAATATTTTAATATAACAAAACAGATAATAAACACTATTGATATCAAATTCAGCCTTCGACTTAACAAACAAGATTTATATTCGCGAGAAATTTGTATTTGAATCAGCTTGTGCAATTAATGTGTAAAGGCAAGAAATGTTTGAAATAAATAGAAGATTGTAAATGTGCCAAAGACAAGAAGAATTGGATTTTTTCTGGGTCTACCCCTTTCTCAGCTTTATTTGCTATATTTATAGTGTAAACTTGCCATTTGCATGGAAACAATGATTGCATGCGTTTAATGTTGAACCCACAAGAATGACACAAGGGTCAAATCGGCTGAGATTAATCCTTCACTTTTGACTAATGGCTACTTAAGCCATGTATAGGATGGGTAACCACCGCTTCGTATTTAATGTTGGAGTCCAATTAGTCATAAGTGATAAGATTTCTCATGTGGGTTCCCAAGATGCTGTTGAGGTGGCAAGTCTGTTAGGTCGTGGAGTTAGGTTGAGGAGTTACAAGCTCATTGGCTTACTGGTCAGACATCCTGAACCCTGGCAAAGCTAGAAGGGAAATTCATTCCTAAGGTCGCTGAAACGGATTTCCATGTCTTTTAGTCGTTTGGTTGCTAGGTCGTTGAGTTGGGCAGGCTCTCAGGGGCCTGTTTCCAAGAATCTACGACCATTGACCTTCGTTGACCTTTGACCTGTGTTGACATTTGCTAATTGATGGCTACAAAATGCCCCTCAAGGCTGCTGTTCCTGGACCTCAGGGTTAGTGGTCTTGAAGTTATACTGATAGTTTTCTTCTCAGGTTTATTTGCTGGCTGAAGTTGGGCTCTTTGAATTTCAAAACGATTGGTATGACACACTCTACCACATATCAATCATCTAATAGAATGGTGTGTTCTAGGGATTTATAGGCAGTGATCATTATTCCAACCGATGTGTCTTCGTTTCCCGATGTCACACACGCGGTAGATATCCTTTTACGCTTTTCCTAGCCTATTTATGCCCTTCTTTCCTTATTTTCTTTTCCTTTCGCCTCTGTTAATCAACTTTGAAAAGACTCTGGCCTCCAGTTCTCTAGGCTTTCTTTTTCAAGCCCGAATTTTCAACATAATTTTCGAAGGCTTCGTAATACTCTTAGTGTAAAGGTAACTATTCTTCTTTCTATTTTTTGGGGAATTTTTTGGTTGGAATTCTTGGTTAGCTTCTAGAATTCATTAGCACATTGTGAAATGGAGGGTAGGGAGAGCTTTCTTTTGGAGAGACGCGTAGAAAAAGGACTTGTGGTAGATGTAGAAAGATCCACATATGAGAAGGCGGTGGGACAGGTACCAGAGCCAGTGCTAGAGGTCCAGTTCAAATGGACCAACGATGAGAGTGAGCGAGAGGGTGATGAAGAGGAAGTAAGTTCCAGTGGGAGGCCTCCGGCGGTGGTGATTTGTGATAAAGAGCGGCCATGGGTCTGCAAATATATTCCTTTGAAGATGTAGGAGAGCGACTTAAATGCGTTATGGCAAAACTATCGTGTTCTAGACTGCGTAGCATTATGGGTCCTTTATGAAGGGGAGTGGGCTCATTGCCCCCTGAGGGGGGATGCTGCAATGAACACGAGGATGTTTGAGTTTGGTTTTCACGTTTCCCTTCTGCGAGCTGTTACCGGGGTGTTAAAGTTTTAGGGAATTGCCCTTTCCCAAATCACTCCTGCAAGCTAGAGGACCATTATTGGGTTCCTCACTCTCTGGCAACATAAAGGTTGGGGATATCCAATCTCTAAGGACTTCAACTCGTATTACGTACTGAGGACCTCGCCATCAGGGAATGGATGGTTTCATGCAGCTGTGCGACCCAAGGCCGGGACGTACAGAAGTTATAGGCCCATAGAAGTCCAAATCAGACTAGGGTTTTGCATCCTACAACTATAAATAGGTGTCTTGTGTATTGTAGGGGAAAATTCGCATGACGAATTTTACACGATATGATCATGGATATTCTGTCTATTTCTTGCAAGCACATGAAGTTGACAATGCCCTAAACATACTCTCATAAATCCGCTTTGAATTGTTCCTTGTTGTGGAGTTCCAAATGCATTCTTCTCGTGTGGATTACCGTTAGAGGCTTGACAATTGGACAACTATGGTGATGAGTGTTGCTCTAACGGTCAATCGGGATTTGTAATTCATGGTGTTCATCAAAGAGGTATTTCTTTATCACAAATGCTTTTGAAGTACAAGGTTGAACCTAGGCATAGAAATTGGATGTTTATTTAATTTTGGCTATGTAGATATTGTTCAATTCCTAACAGTGGTATCAGAGCATGCCTTGTTGCTCTTTAGAATTTGTTTAATACCATTGATGAAATTCACAATAATTGTTATTGTTACATGTATAAATTTGATTTGTATTATTGACAATTAAATCTGAATGGTGTTCAGATTAATAATTGTGAAATTTGATTTCATAATCTGCAATTTAAAAAAAAATCAAAAGTGCTTGAAGAACATGGCCGGCAGGAGCAGACGAAATAGTTTTGGACGTGAAAAGCTCACACACGCGGCAGCAGCGTGCTGCATCAGCAGTGTCTCGGCAATAGCACCGCAGCAGTAGTGCACTGCATCAGTGCCGCGGCAGTAGCGCAAAGGGCTACTACCAACTGTTGTAGCAAGCCATGCTGCTCTTTGCAGCAGTAGCTGCTACGAACGACAGTAGCCAATTGCTATTTGCAGCAGCTCAATTGACGACAGGGACAGGCAGTCCCGGTCTGAGGCGCTGTAAGGCTAGGATTTCAAACCCTAGCTTGAGCAGCCAATTTCAAATTGGAGAGACGGGGGCTTTTGTGTTTAACTGGGACAGCCTAATAATTTTAGAAATTGCTTAGGCAGTCCCCTACGTTTTGGAACTTCACAGATTAACCCTGAATTTTTAGAAATTTAAGAATCAATCTTATGTTTTTCAAATTCGACAAATTGGTCTTTGAGTGTTTAAATTAAAACTTAAATGTTTTGTAAAAATTTAGAATTTTTTGACTAAGTCAAAATTTAAACTTCATGAAAAATTTGTTTTGCAAAAATTATTTATTTGGATAAAAGTTGGATTTTGACTTAATTCAAATTGTGATTTCAACCCTAAATCTTTCCAAAACTTATATCAAAATATGACTTTGATATTAACAACAAAATAAAGAGTTATTTTGTTGTCATCCCCAATTGCTATTAAAGTTGGTTAATTAATATGATTAATTGATTGACTTTATTGATGTGAAATTACTTGGTTAATTGAATTAATTATTCAATTTCAATTGATCCGTTCCATCTTGTCTAAATTGGTTTAGACGATCATTGTCAATACCAAATCTAGAAATTGATATGTTTATTAATATGTGATATTAATTGAATGGATTTAGCCGATTATCATAGACTTCAACCATATGAATTGGTTGCAATAAACTAGTATAGGATACTAGTTATGATATGATTGCATAGTTAATTTATTTTCCTTTCTATTTGAGATATAGAAAGATAATTTGTATATGATACAAATTGGAAAGGGAAAATAGAGAATATTTGCATTTAACATTAGATAGTCGAATGCGGTATCTCTTAAATTAACCATCTAGTCTTCTTAATGACTCAAGAAGATTGGGTAGAAGTGATCTATAATGATCCGCACTTATTAATTATGTATAGTTAATTACATATTGGATGTTATTATTATACATGATTAAGATGTGACAGATCCCTTAATTAAAATATTAAACTCATAAGTTAATACATGCCTTCCACTGTTATAGTGAAAAACCAGAGTTCATTACCGATGTTAGTTTGTTGAGTAACTTAAGGCTGCTCGTTCGTGAATGTGTTTGTCACTATGAAACATTTGATGTTTTTGAATACTGAGTGGTCAAATTTAACTAAGTTTTTATTTTTTGTTGAGTGACTCAAGGAAATAAAATTCTAGGGGTGTGTCAAGTAAGTACATGAGATGTGCGTGACAATTAGTTGTCTACTTGATGATCTAGGAGTCGCATAGAGATGTGATTGATAGTATATCTACCTGAATGCTTTGTTGAGATTTGTTGAGTAACTCAAAGTTCTAATAAAGCAAACGGAATCCTAGCCTATTGGAAATTCAAATGAGTTTCAATAATTAATGTAGAGAGATCATTAATTCAATTGGAGCATAATTTATTTGATAAAAGTCCATGTCAAATTAATTTCCTACATCAATTAATTTTATTCTATCTTGTCATTATATATTTGAATAATGAGTATATTTGTAAATTTAAGTGGCATGTTAGATGTTAACAAAATTTTCCAGTACAAATTTATTAAACTGACATCATTATGAAAATAGTTCTCAAGTATAGAAAATTGGATATGTCTTAAAACAGATTATGCGAAGCTCTCTACTAAGGAAGTTTTGTGAAAACATTGTAAATTTACAAACTTTATGTGATGATGAACATAATGGGTATGTGTGATGCTTGCCATTATGAGTTGTAAATATTGCATGTGGGTAAAGAGATTTATACTGTTTCTATTCATCTCAAAGAGTTGAATGATGAACTATACTGAGCTGTATAAACTCTAAATGCTATCTAGAAGCACAACAGGAAATGAGCTAAGTATTGACTTAGTTCTATAATCGTTGTCTAATAGCTCATCACAATTTATTGTAAATTGAGATGCATTAATTAAATTCATATTACGCACTAGTCTGTTTGATATGCTAAAACTACTGAACTTATCATCAATGTGATGTAAGGGCAAGTATTGACTATTGAAGCCTTTAACGGTATTTAGAGGTAGTGTTGATGGAACTTTAAAAAACATTCCAGTCGGTCAATAATAAAGTTAAAGTGTATAAAGACATATATATTCAAAAATAATGATCTTTGTAGATGCAAAGAACATTAGAATGAAAACTATAAGGTGCATGTAATCATCATCTTGGAAAGAAAATAATCTTAGAGAAGATCTTAACAAGATGAGAATAATAAGATTGCTCCTCAGTCTCTGAAGTATTAAATACTGGATATTGATCCCATATTTTTCAAAATATGCATGAGATTGAAATAGAGTAGATCACTGCTAACGAGAAAAATAGGACCTGTAGTAGGAAATGAAGCAATAGTTGCTACATTTAAAACCTATTGTTTACCATTACCTTTTGTTTTGGGATAAGAATATTGACATTATGATTGAGTTCTTATGAAGAACATTATTTTTGACTCATGCTTGGACGTGAATAGTTATTCCATTGAGATTGAGAATAATGGTTATTTTTTACCATGGAATCTACTAGAGAAATAAGATTGATAATATCTGGATTCTAAATCCTAAAAGGTCTATTATTAGAATAGAAGACAAAAGGGGTATAAAAGATAATCTAGATTATATCTATTTCCGACATTAAAGACAAATAAGTCCTAGTTCGTATTGACGTATTTAGACAAAAGTCTACAAATGTTCTGGTATAGCTTTTCTTATTTTGTCTGTATTAGATAAAGTTTCATATACTTGACAAAATCTATGCATGAAAGTTTTGAAACGTTCAAAAGGTTCAAGCGAGAAACGAAAAACTATTTCAAAAGATTTTATAACACTTAGATATGATCAGAATAAGGAATATTTTGGGGTATAATTGATTATCTAAAGAGAATAAGATTCTCTTGCAATGAATTCCTATAAATACATCATTCTATAATAGTGTATTTGTAGGGAAGTTGTATATATTAGATATGTTAAAATTTGATATGCCAAACAGTTTTTCCAAAGTTATTTTGGGATATGCAATAGAGATTGCATGTTACACATTAAAACGTGTTCCATCTAAGTCAATTGATGAAACTCAAAATTATTTTAGGTAATAACACTTTTAAAAGTGTATAAAATGATTCTTTGTGGATTATCCAACGGGAGTGTTGGACGTGATATATAACCCACATTTAAGATGAATGTTATCTTTTATCGTGTTCTTAGAGAAATTGTTTATTCTAAGAAAATAGTGAGGGTGATTCTTAAAGGGATTCAAGAAATCACAAAAGAAATTAATCGACTAGATGTGCTAGTGGATATACTTCATTTGATGAGGTGCAAACTAGTAACAGGAATATGGTTCCTAAGAACACATCAGCTCCGCGTAGACCGAGTAGGAGAATTTATCTACTTAAGGATACGATCCTACAGTTTTCAATATTAGATTGATAACTAGACGTGATAAACCTACAATCTGCGCAAAATAAAAGTCAAAGTGTTGACTTAAAAGGTAAGGCTTGATGCTATAGAATTGAAATTTGGCTCCCTGTATTACAATCAAAGTGTGGACTTTGGTTAACTTGCCAGTATGGATAAGATTCGTATGTTGTAAATCGGTTTAAAACTAAGAGATTAACATGGATGGTAATGCTTAAGTTAAAAAGACAAGATTGGTAGTGGAGATTAAAATCAAAAACAAAAGTTGACTTTGATAGAAATTTCTTATCTATAATCATGTATATATTAACTTTGAATTCTTATTTCTAAAGTAGCATATTTGGCAAATGGATGTCAAAATTGTATTCCTCTATGGGAATGTTAGTAATGATGTATATGATACAATATGAGATTTTGAATTCATAAAGTCAAATTAAGTATCATCAAACTTTGGTTGAGCTAAAACTTTCATTTGATAGCCTAATCAAAGTGTTTGATTCTATCAAAAATGAAGAAGAATAGTGTGTATAAGAAGTTAGTGGGAGTTAGACCGTGTTCATAATATTGTAGATGGATACATATTATTGAAACATGATACCCCCATATATAAACAGAAAATCCAAAGCTTTTCTTCATATATAATTTGGGAGAGGTAGCATATATCTTTGGTATGTAGATCTATAGAGATAGATCTAAAAGTATGCTTGGCCTATCCAAATCCATGTACATAATTAAAAAATTTAAGAAGATTTTATATGAAAGAGTCCATGTGAGGACTCTATCCCATAGGGATGTGATCACTTTCTCAAAAGAAGTGTTATAGAACACAGGTTAGGAACGATTGCATGGATAGAATTCGTTATGCTATTACAACATAATCTAGCTAGTATGGAATGCTATGTACTGGACCGAATGTTTCACATGTTTTGAGGATCAAAAGTAGATTCCAGGCGAATTCTGCTGGGAAACATCTTATAACGGTCATTAACATTCTTAAATGCTTGAGAAGTACTTGAAGAAATGTTTTTGAATTATGGAGAAATATGAACTAAAAGTTCGTGGATTTATTGATGTTAGTTCTCAGTTTGAAATCCTAATCCAGAAAGTATTTACTCATAATAGTAGTGTGATCAACTGGAAAGAGTTCTAGATAGATACAACTACTGATTCAAATATTAAGCCTAGTACAATGCTACTTTGGTAGTAGTAAATAAAGCAGTTTAGATCGTAAACTTCATAACTGAACTTGAATTTGTTCCTAACATTGATGATCTAATAGAGATTGTGATAACAATAGATCCATCATTGTGACAGCCTCATTCCCACATCGCTTGGGTAAAGAAAAGGAGATTAGTTTATAAATTAAAAGACCCACTCTAACTGATATGAGGCCTTTTGGGTGAAAACCCAAGAGTCAAACTGTGCAGGCTAGGCCCAAAGCGGACAATATTATGTCAAGATAGAGCGGGTTATTACAAATGATATTAGAGCAGAGCCCAACCGGAAGTGTAGCCAATGAGGACGTTCGGCCCCCTTAGGTGGGTGATTGTGGCAGCCTCAATCTCACATCGCTTGGGTAAAGAAAAAGAGACTAATTTATAAGTTAAGAGACCTACTCCAACTGATATGAGGCCTTTTGGGTGAGAACCCAAGAGCAAAACTGTGGGGGCTAGGCCCAAAGCAGACAATATCATGTCAAAGTGGAGCGGGTTGTTACAATCACGTAAGCGAAGGAAATTTAGGTCTCATCAATGTTCTAAGTATGTATTGAGGCAATATGTCTCTTCGGAGGAGATGATGCAAAGAAATGATATAAAGATTGAACGAATCCATCTAAACATACAAAAGATCTTATGACAAGGTTGTTGTCATAACATAATGGTCATGATAAATCTATATGTATTAGATACAATAGATGTTGGATCTATTTGTATGGAATTCTGGTGTTGCAATATTTGTTGGACATTGATATGCATAGACACCTATTAATTGTTGTACTCAAACGGTAAATATATTATTGAGATAAAAGTTATCTTGTAAAATAATAGAGTCCGTAGAATAAGATAATAGTAACTTATTAATCACAAAGAGTTGTGATTGTGAGATGTAAGTTATATACTTATTCTTAAATTATCCTTGGTTAATGTAATAATGAGATACGAATATCATTATTGCGGATAGACTAGCATGTGTCGCATTTCTTTCTTATGAAGAAAGTAACTGATCTCACAAGTTGGGATGTAGGGACGTCCTAATGGACACATGGATGCATTGTTAGTTGAACATGCATTGGATGGTTGTGGAATTGGTCCTTTGACTTGAGGGTACGATAGAATCTTATGTAATGATTGTTATACTTAATCGGACATTTGATGAGACTTTAGCTACGAGTTATCAGGAAGATGTCATACAAGTATAATGAAAGTTGCATGAAGGTTGTGAGTATCCAAGATGAGGATTCGTCATTTGTGGATAATGGGAGATTATAACCTACTTTTCGCCTACTTTGGTAGATAAAAATTCCTTGGCCGGGGTGAAGTTATAGGTTGAAAATTTTAATCATAACTTAGTTTGACCAACAAAGAGTTAAGGTGAATAACACAAATGGTTGTTATGAGATTGACGCTTATCCATATCTCTTATCCAATTGGGTTTATATTGATGAAGGGATTATATTTCCACGGTAACCATACATATAAAGGCTTGTTGTACCACATGACTTTCCCGTCGCATGGGTTGCCTTGACATATTGCTAGATGTCAATCTTGGACAGCGAGGTGAACTGATCGATCTGGGTGAATCGATGATAAATTAAAATAGAGATTTTGGTTTGTCTTATTCTAATTGGATTAGAGTAATAGTATCACGACATTTGCCATTGTGAGTGGGAGCCTAATGGGTTGCACACAAATGTAAGAGTAGGTGATTTAGAATTGACCTTGTCCAAGTGAAAGATTGTAGGAATTGATGTCCAAGGTCCAAATAATTTGACCGTGTTTTATCCGGCCGAAATAATTAATTAGATTAATTAGTTGACCTGTTTAGTTGTAGGCCTACAGAAGTCCAGTAAGACTAGGGTTTTGCATCCTACAACTATAAATAGGAGTCTTGTGTTTAGGGTTTCGGAGAGAGACTGTAGGGGAAAATTCGTATGACGTATTTTACACGATATGATCCTGGATATTCTCTCTATTTCTTGCTAGCACATGAAGTTGACAGAACCCTAAACATACTCCCATAAATCTGCTTCGAATTGTTCCTTGTTGTGGAGTTCGAAATCCATTCTTGCCGTGTGGATACCATTAGAGGCTGGACAATTGGACAGCTGTAGTGATGAGCATTGTTCCAATGATCAATCAAGATTTGCAATTTACGGTGTTCATCAAAGAGGTATTTCTTTACACAAATTCTTTTGAAGTACAAGATCGAACCTAAGCATAGGAATTGAATGTTTATTTAATTTCCGCTGTGCATATATTGTTCAATTCCTAACATGGGGCTAGTCATTTGCCTTTGAGATGCACTAAGAACAATCATATACATGTTTACCGGAGGGATTGTCTTAATGGTAGGCATTTCATTGATGTATGAACATCAATCTTCAACGGGCTAGTGATATTGATTTGACTATGATATCTATCTCACAAAAATATTGGGAAAATTGAGGCCATTGCCTGCGTCAGTAATCTCAGTGATGTCAAGTGAGTTTGAAATGTCTTTTCCTTTGGGATTTCTTTTAGCGATATGTGGAAAAAAATTAAATAATTAATTATCATTAATTAACTAAATTAGTCAGAAGGCTTAATATGAATTAATAAACAAATGTAATAATGAGATCGGCAAATCAAGTAACTAAAAAAATGGGTCCATAAAACTAAAAAGCCAACAAAACAAATCAAATCAAGAAAAAAAAGAGGGGGAATTATTATTAACAATAATGAAACAGATGAAAGAATTAAACTAAATTTAACTTTGAACAATTGCCCAGACTCGGCAATAACGCCAAAAGCCATCATAATTAGCATGGATTAAGTTGAGAAATTCCAAACTAACACGTAGTCGCCAGCCGAGGAGATTGTCGACTCGTATTGTACATCTTCATTACTTTCAATTTTCTGGGATAAGTTGTTAGTCTGCTTAGTTTCTTGGACTAAATTTCTATAAATGTCCATTGCATGATTTTCATGTTAAATCTCTAAAAAAATCGTTAAGTTCATGGTTTTCATTAATTTGTTTACTATTTTTGAATACCAAGTGGATTTCCTTGAATACAAAATTAAGGAGTTGTTTGAACCTCTTTATTTTTTCCATTTATAAATTCACCTACAATGATTTGACTGTTGATTTGACAACTACTCAACAATCAGCACACATTTCAAACTTTAATTAAATCTCCACTACTCATTTTCACTAATTATAAATTTCCTTTATAAATTGGAAAAATAAAGATCCTCAAACAAGCTCTAAGTTTATTCCGGATTCTAGATTTTTAGAAGCCTTCAAATTCTTCATTGTGGATTTCCATGAATACAAAATTGAGTGTAGTCTGGACCCCAACTTTTTAAAAGCCTTCAAATTTCTCACTTTCGTAAACCAAGTGGATTTCCACGAACACTAAAAAAATTTTGTATTCGGGTTCACATTTTTTTTTTTAAGTCTTCAAAAACTTCAATCTTTAAGAAACTAACGGACATTCGTAAATACCAAATTAAGCGTATTTTGAATTCGAATTTTGATGTCTTTAAAGTCTTCATTCTTGAAATTATAGGTGCCCCATAAATATCAAGTTAAAGGTATTTCGGACCCCAATCTTTCAAGTCTTCAAAAATGATATCTTCCTAGAAACATGAATATTCTAAAGATATTTAAAACATATCTTGGACATCAAATTTCTAAGTCTTATCAATGTACCAATTAAAATATATACATATATATATATCAATTAACATCAAATAACCGAAAACTGAACCCAACTTACAATTTTACCATACAACCATAAACTACAAAAAGAAGCAGAGCTTTGGCTCTTGAATCAAAAACAAAAAACGGGGGGCAAACAAATAAATAAAAATAGACGAAAAGAAAAGATTTTGCTACTATCCAAAAGTCGATTGAAATTTGATTAAGTGAATGATCCAAAATTGGTTCCAAGAGGAAGTGTAAGAGTGAACTAATCTCTCTATTCTTCTTCCGAGAGAGAGAGAGAGAGAGAGAGAGAGAGAGAGAGAGAGAGAGAGAGTAGTATTAATTAAATCTGAAATTGACTTGAAGATTTGCTCAAAGTGGTTATCATAAATAAAGTTCCCATATATTTATATATGAATATGAAGTGTGAGTTGTTAAACTTTAGTACAACTCTTGTAAAGTGTTATCTAATTCCAAATTAAATTCTTGATAGTTAAAGAATACACATACAAATAAAACTTTGAAATATACATATATATATATATATATATTAGTTTTTTACAGAGAACGGACGAATTCCAATTGCAGACCAAATTTAAAGCTTGAACCGAGAATCCTCTTATTGAAAAAGCAAAATAATAATAATAAATAATAATAATCTATTAATATCTAAATCAAGAGTTGCGGTGCCTATAAACACTGCAATTTTCCCACTCTTTTTACGCGGTATCTATAGCTACCACATTCTTGCGGTATATTACAGCTTACCCCGGTTTTCCTTATATGTTATTTATTTCCCTATTTTAGACGTTTGCAAATTAAAGATTCAGTTTTCCTTATATGTTACTTATTTTTTTTAGACGCCTATTTTCGTCATCTCCTATTTTAGACGCCTACAAATTTTAGCTTCTCATTTAATTATATATATATATATTTAGTTATGTTTGATTTTTAGATATATTTCATTACAATACCCATAAATAAATAAATCATTGGCGCTCATCTAATTTTTGTTTTGACAACCATGAATATATTTTCAATTTTCTCTTTTTAGTATTTTTGAAATTATCATTTAGTTTAAAGATAAATATTTATTTTTTAAATGTAACTCAATATGCATCGTTCAAAAGAGAACTCATCCAGCTTAGTTAGGTGGATTTTTTTAAATTTCATATGTTTTAATATTTTTCTCTTGAGTTTTCCAATATATGCAATGGAAAGATCCTTGGTATTTTTTATATAGAAGTTTCAATGATAATGGTGCAGTTAAGGGCATATCTAGCCACAGGTCGGCACGGTTTTTTTTTAATTTATACAGAAAAAATTTTAAAAATTTATATTTAATCCTATTCAATTTGTAATTTTTTGTGTTGTAGTCCATGTAAATAAATTTTAGGATCCGCTACTGAGTACAATATTTTAAAATGATGAACAAAGAGTGCACAAATACTTATTAGGGAGGGAGTTGTGGGTGGGGGTTCAAGATACACGTATTCATACAATAAATGTGATATCAATATTCAAGGACAAATCTAATGTCTTCTTTTTTTTTTTTACATTTTTTTCAAAAAAAATGACGTCTTCTCAATCAGTGCCCAATCTATCAGAGTCAGAGAATAAATAAAACTACAACAAGTTGAAGCTTATTGATAATTTCTAATTTCATACTTTAAACAAGGACTCCATGAATGAAATTTTTTTCAAGTTCCATCTTGAGTCCTAATTAACGCCACTACTAATGACCAATTGCATTCCAGTCAGTTTCATTGATTAAGTCGGAAGAACAATAAATTCGGGGCATATATACCTCCGTTGCTCTGTGTTAAAAATATAACATGATCAAGTTTTATTTAGAAGGCCATAGCACACATTATTGAACTTCCAAATTCTGCTTTTGTATATTAGTTGTTGAGTTTGCAGTGTGAATCTATCAAATGATGATGATGATTGCTATTTTCCACTAATGCATATGTACAAAAGAATTATCGGATGAATTTTGTTTTTTTTAATATTCTTGAACTCCACTAGTAAAAAAAGTTTATTGGTATTGTTAAATCAATTGATTGTACATTTATGTTTTTATCTTTTCAACATATCTACAGATATTTTTTCATTCATTGTTCAGCTTTCTTTTGGATATATTTTTTAACATTATTCTTCTCGTGCATCACACATGTATTACGCTAGTAGTAGTAGTTGTTGTAGTAGTAGTGATAGTAGTAGTAATAGTAATAGTAATAATAATAATAATAACAATAATAATAAAAAAAATAAATGGGATCAAGGGGTTAGCCCATGTAGTTAAGGGTCTAAACCCTTACCGGGATTACCTGGGTTTGAATCCCCACCATTCCCCTCCCCCCATCCCCCTTTGTACAATAATAATAATAATAATAATAATAATAATAATAATAATAATAATAATAATAATAATAATAATAATAATAATAATAATAATAATAATAATAATAATAATAATAATACTAATAATAATAATAATAATACTAATAATAATAATAAAAGTAAAGATTATCCAAATTAAAATGATCAAGATTTATCCATTTATCTTTATGGTAAATTGATAAATCTTGGGGGGCATTTATAGACATTAAAATATTTGGTTAAAGAACAAATTAGTAAACTAATGAAATTAATTGGATCGGGTTGATTTATTAATCTAACCAAGTCCTAAATAAAACAACCAAATCTTGCAAGAGCGCATTTAATTGTCAAATGCCCATTCTGTTTATTTCAAAAACTCACTCTAAAGTCCATTATACTTTTCTAAAATAAATTAAATAAAAAATTAATTATTTAAATGGTGGTTACAAGTATACTCTATAAATACCTCAATTCTTCAATTTACAAAGGTAACAGAAAAAAAAGGCAAGGAAAGGAGAACAAAAGGAAAATTCCTCTAACATTTGCTAAGTCCTAAAAACTACAAAACAAAGTCCAAAAGGAGAAATTAAATAGATGAAGTACAAGCCAAAGTTTTCAAGGTTCTTCATCTTATTCAAGACAAAATCAAATCTTCAAATTCAAATGAGGATATCAAAGTCTCCTCCATGTCAAATCCAAGCTTCAACAAATTTAAGTCTTCAGAGCCGGAATCGTCAATCAGAGGTTTTGCAACCTAGCTGTGACAGAAGCGTCAATCTACTTCATTTTTCTTAAAAAATTTTATTTATAACAATTTCTGTATTATTTATTTTAATACACGAAATTTGTTGTTACACTCACCATCCATTTATTACTTACATATTTAAGCTAGATTCATTAATTCATTAATAATGTTAGAACTTAAGATTTTTAAATTTTAATTTCCAAGACTCCCCGTTAAACTTTGAACCTTTCCGCATTCCGAGCATGAACCTCAGTCTTTGAAAATTGTCATATTTGAGGGCAGTTGTAAATATATGAGCAACTTGATCCATGGACTTTATTTACTCGAACTCAATCTCCTTGTTAGCAATGCTTTCTCGAAAAAATGATATCTCATGTCGATATGCTTGCTTCGGTCATGAAAAACTGGACTCTTTCCTAAAGCTTGTGCTGATTTGTTATCAATCGTAATATTTATATATAGAACACCCTTCCTCGCAATGAAGTTCCTTCAATAATCTTCTCAGTATATATATATATATATATATATATATATAGAGCATGGCATGCATACAAGGTAGCTACAGCATACTCTGACTCACAATTAGAGAATGTAACAATAGGTTGCTTCATTGAGCTCCACGAAATAGCATTTTCTCCCAAAAAGAACACGAATCTGATAGTACTTTTTGTGTCATCAACATCTCTGGCAAACTCACTATCACAACAACCCATCAACTTTAATTAAATTAGCATTAGATGAGTAACACAATCCATAATCAAGAGTTCTTTGAAGGCAACACAGTATATATCCTCTTGCTAGCCATCTTGTCTGATTCAGTCCGATTTTCCATAAAGAGGCTCATAATTCCAGGTTGTCAGCCAAAGTGCTGCTATTTCCTGCAGCACAGGGGGGAGACTGCCCCCCCCCCCAAGGCTGCCGGAGATGGCAGCCAAAAGGAGGGAGTCCCCCTCCCCAATTTTTTTTTTTTAAATTAAAGTATTTAGGTTTTTTTAAATTAAAATATTTATTTTTTATTTTATCATAATACCCCAACTTAACCAAAGAAATAGATGGTTTCCGTCACTAGAGACTAAAATGGAGATTTCTTCAAAGGTTGAGGACCCAGAGAAGGAAAAATAAATGTTGGAAACATGATCTATTAATGTCTGAAAGGGTGGAGACGTTAGGTGTAAATTACCTACAATAAATCTACCCAAAACACTTATCTTCTCCTTCAACTCTTTGTCAAATTCTTTTATCTCCCTGAGTGTACCGGCGTTGCTAAAAGACAGGCTTGGAATTACTGAAGTTGAAGCCTTATTCTCAGCTTCCGACGTCTTTACTGTAGCAGTAGTGTTGGAAGATGGTGGGCACACTAATAGTATGTACACAATATAGAAAGGAAGAGGATATGGAAACTTTAAACTCTTATTTCATTTGACTTCTTAAAATGAGAGAATTACAAGAGTATTTATACTACTCTAGGGTAATACATAGAGTTATTATGATTACGTGTAATACGTAGAACACATCTAGATTACAATTTTAGGGCGATTGTAACTTAGATTCGATGTTTGTCACAGGCGTAACAATATGCTGGCGTATAAGCAAAATAAAATTTCTGGGTTTTTTGCATTTCTTTCTGCACGTATGTCTTCTCGAAGAAGTGCACCGGGACCGAGAATCAAACGATGCCTTAATGGAAAATCTCATTCTCTCAACCAATATATCATTCCTAATTTAATAGTACTAGACTTATATTATTTAATATTACTACACTCTTGATACTGAAGACTAGTATATCTTATAAGCAGCAAGGTTCAGAAATCTGGATTGATCACTGGACCTAGAAAGGCAACGGTTCAAGGTCAAAAGTCAAACCGGGGGTGAACCAAGATCATACGTAGACGTGAACAAATAAACCGCCAAACCAAAAAACCAAACCACTAAAGTGTTTGGATTGGTTTGGTTTAAAAATTGAAATGGTTTGGTTTAAGTTTCGCCATTTGAAAAACTGTTGAAACCAAATTGAACCGTTTTTTATGTATTTCAAATTTAAACGAATTACTTTGACATTTCAATAGACATTTGTGGAATGATTTTAGTACTTCTATGAAAAATTTTATAGTGAAATTATAGTAAGTTAATTGAACATATTTTTCGGAAAATTTTAGACCAAATAGCAATTCAATAAGCAAATTTTAGCAATTTCTTATCTTTAAAACATATGCTACAAGGCATTTTTAACTTTTTATTAGTTGTCTGCTAGTCTTTTAGTGAAATTTAGTATTCTTTTTGACTTGAAGTTGGTATTAACATTCAAAACACATGCTCAATAGTGTAATAGAAGATTTATATTAATAAATAAATTTATTTATCATATTTAAATCTATTCTCATTATGTCAATAGATACTTGACACATGCTTACCGTTTCAGGTGCTATTGTTGAGAAAGATTTGAATGAGAAAATTAGCTTAATCAAGTCATGGTTATTCCTTTAATAAAAAATTAAAAAAAAAAAAACCATGGTTTAAAACCGAACCAAACCGAAAAAATAGCTTTGGTTTGCTTTGAAAAATGAAATGGTTTGGTTTGGTTTTCAATTTCTGCAAGCCGTATCCAATGGTTTGGTTTGAAATTAAATTAAAAACCGCTCAAACTCAACCGTATTCACCCCTAATCGTATATTTTTAATTAAATCATAAAAAGTTAAATTTTAGATTTTTTTTTATTACTTTCTCAGTTCAGCCGGGTTTTTCTTGGTCTTTTTACCGGTTCAACCAATTTTTACCCGATTTCATGTTGGATGGCCGGCTTGTTCAGCGAACCAAACTGTTTTTCCGTTCTAGTTCACTTCTCATAACCTTGAGTATAAGTAGAATAAAAAATTAGCAAATGGATTGTTAATCACGATTTATGTGTTAATGTTCAAACAATTTGCATTGAGCATTCTTCAACTACTGAGAAATTTGTATGAAGACTTTTAAAGTTAAAATACATATTAAAGCATTATACCTTGATATTATGAAACAGATAACCATCAAACAAATTTGAGGGGGAAAAAAAACTAAATTTAATTGTTAGCCAAAGCGAAACTTCCAACCTTGATCACATATGATCAAGATGATAACGTCGATCAACGCTACGTAGTACTACCAAATTAAGGGCACTTAAGTGAGCTGCTTGTCACCACACCTATCACGCTATTATTTATTTCATACATTGACTATAACGCCTTGCACAATACATTGGTCACATGAATATTTTGTTGAGACGATCTTCCAAAAAAAAGCTTAGTAACTTGGAAATTCACATGGACGCTTAAAATCAATCCCGTATCGATATCAAACAATGGACCATCTGTGACGGCATCAACATTCAATGTCCCTGCCTCTCTAATCCAATCAGAACTTGTTCTAAGTGTATACTTACTATCATGAGAAACTGCTGCATCAACTCTATCGCACCTAAAATTGGTAGCTGATATAAAGAAGTTCTTGGGTGCCATTGATTGATTGCCAAAAAACCCGGATATTGATGCAGCTCCAACTGGAAGTAGAGACGATTGTACTTATAAAAACCAACGAGTGAGCAAACAGTGAAGAATATCAATATGGCAATTACAATAGAGAAGGCGATGTTATGGGCTAGGGGTCTCATTATGACACTTTAGGGTTGGTTTTAGTGAAAAATATTACGAACTTTATTTTACTCAAAGATGTCTTTATTATTATTATTATTTTTTATGATGAATCAATGTAACTATATATAGACAGAATAATTGAAAACTATACTAGTACTAGTTGAATTAGGAAACAGTTAAATTCTAAAACTAATTGAAAATCCAATTAGATGTTAAATCCTAAAACAACTAAACAATTTGAATAATACAAGTTCCAATTTTTCCAGAAAATAAAAGTTGTTAAAAAAAAAAAAAGAAAGGTTCCAACCGAAAAAGGAAGCAAAACTCTAAAAAATTCGTTAGAATACAACAGGGGTGGATCCAAGGGGAGGCCACACTAATCCAGGGCACCGCCCAATTCTGGTCCTGGCCCAAGAAAAATTAAAAAAAAATATATTTTTTTAGTTGTTTTATTACCTTTGGGCTAGGGGTAAACTAAATTGGGCTAGGGGTAAACACATTAGGCTAGGAGGAAAGTAGCCCAAACAAACTTTCCACCCGACCCAATTGAATAAAAAATCCCAATTTGCTTGTAATCGTCAGTTTCTCTCCTCCTCACTTCTCACGTCCGAAAACTGAATCCCTAAGCTTCCAACTGCCATCGACCCATCAACTTCTAGTTCCTCCATTACTTGTCGCCGGCGGCAACTCCCCTTAGTCGGCCAGTGAGTTCCACTTCGATACCAGCCTTCTTATTTCTTAATCCAGATTCTTTGAAGACTTGAAGTTTGAACTTTTTAGGTAATTTCTAATTCTAAACAACTAAAGATTAAATAAATTGAATAAATGATGCTTGTAGTTGCTGGCCTAAACTTGAAAATCTTTTGAAAGTTGAAAAAAAATTCTCAACATATGTTTTTCTCTTATTCTGGTCACTGGCAGTCTGGTGGAGGGGTACGGAGTGCTTGAGTTCTGAGTCATTTAGGGAGGGACTTAGGGAGGCAGCCTCGCAAGGAGATCAATTAAATTTATATGCATCCCAAAAATTCTAATTGACTTGCATTTTTTTTCCTTGAATGTTGGATGTTTATTTGAATTTAAACTCTTTGTCTCTACCACAAATATTCTAATGATCAGAAAATCTAATATTTATTTTGTTTGCCCTTTCATTTGCAGTTGGAGAATTGGGGTAAAATTTATAGGTTAGCCACTCTTAACATATAAATTTTTATGATTTTGATTGCTCCTTCTTATGATTTTGATTTTTATATACTCGTCGGTTCAACTTATTTTTTAAGCTTAACATTAGATTTTGAGTAGTTGAACATATTTTGTAATGTATCTAACTTTGTGTGTTCTTTTAAAAAATTTGAATTTATATATAAATAGGTTTTTGATCTTGTCGTCCGGCTAGGGGTACTCTAGTGTGCTGGCTACGCCCCTGGAATACAAGTTCTAATTGAAAAATGTGTACAAGTGCATAAGAGAGAAAATAAAGCCAGGAAACTATAGGCACATCCAGGGGGGCTTTCGAAGGTTTTTTTTTTTTTCAACACAGATTTTTAAGGATTTTTATATAAGGAATTATATTCCCACCATGAAAATTGATCCTCCCACCACATTTTATTCCAACCACAAATAAATTATGTTTTTAATCACCACACCACACTACATTTACCTTATTAGCCCATATTTTAAAAAAGTAATAAAATTAATAAAAAAATAAAGGAAAAGAATTTTTTATTTTTTTGTCATGGGGTTTTAAAAAACGCACGAAGTCTCTTAAACAAAAATCTTTGCATGGTTTTAATAAAGAAAAATAATTTTTTTTTTTGTCATGGGTTTTCTTTTTTTTTTTTTTTTTTTTGGTCATGCGGTTTTAAGAATTCATTATTATGTTAAGTTTTTTTTTTGTTGTGGGGTTTTTTCGTGGGGACTTTTATTCTTCACTTTTAACTCTATTTTTCTTCCATCGGAGTCTTATTCTTTGATGTTTGATGTTTGCTCTTCAGTCGGAGTCTTGGATAGTTCACTCACAGCATGATAGGGAATTCATGCATAGAATGATGGGATTTGGTGGTGTAAAGGGGAAAACTTATTTACTAAATATATTAATTTAAAAAAAATTAAAGAATAAGGTTATTAATATAACTTACTTTAAAGATATTTAAGTGATTAATAAAATGTGGTATGAGGATAAATTTTCGTGGTGGGAATATAATTCCCCTTTTTATATAGGCTTTTTGAAGTCGACAACTTTCATATGTTTTCTAGAATGAAACCATGAAATAAATAAGAACTGTCATTAAGTCCTTAAATTTATCAAATTTCTAACTGGAGCCTTTGAACTCGGCTCGATCTAGTTAAATATGACATCAACCCATTTCCAACCAACCAATCACAATTCCGTTGTCGATAACTTTCACACTAAGTTCCAACTATAACCTATTATATTGCTTTCATAATATCCAAGTTTTTATGGAGCCAAACGGGTTCGTTTACACACATGGAAACATTTGATTTGAGGGAAAAGTTAACGGTCCAAGTGTTTTGTACAGTGAAAAGTGATAGGTATGTGGGCTCTCTAATGGAGCCCGCATTGGTTCTATAAAAAAATTGTTCATAGCATCCCTCTCATCAGTTTATTTCTCCACCAATTAGAATGTGATGAGTTGATCAGCGGTGTTCTAAAAGTCTTAAGAAAGAATGACTTAATTGCTTATTACAAGTTTTATTTTTAAACTACCATCATCTAGTGTCCGCCCTACAACCTGCACCCAATTGAATTGCTTGTATATTGTGATGATAAACTAGAAAAATTGTCACAAAATTTTCATTTTGGTCATTGTACTTTGTAAAGTTTGCATATTAGTCCTAGTTAGTTAGTCGAGCATTAAACTACTGATTTAGTTAAAGCAGAGATATCTAATGTCTTATATTTGCATATGGTATGTTTCAATGTACTCACTTCAGTATGTAATTCCTGTACGAAAGTTCTTTTCGTTCTTACACTTTCTCACTTTAAGGCTTGAGTTTGTAAAAAAATATCAACATTTTTTTCTTACCAAGAAAGGAGCAAATCTCATGAAAAAAAAATATATATATATACACACACATATTTATGTAAAATATCAACCTTCTTCAAGTAAAATAAACAAGAGAACATACATCGAAGTAATGGGAATAAATAAAACAAGGGCAAATTTTGAAGTGTAGAGAGAGAGAGAGAGCAAAAGAGACGGGGAATAGCAAAATACTATGTGACAACAATTTCATAGTCAAAGGAATAAGCTGAAGCAAAGTTTTCAATTAAAGTGTATATTTCTGTATTTTGACTATTTTAGTCCTTTTACTATTTAGTATATTACTTTAGACCCTGAGTCTGTTTTCTGTTTAACTAGTTAGTTAGTTTGTTTCTTATGATTGGTAGGTTTATATATAAGCTCGTCTGTATTGATTCTTATTCATTTCAGTAAGATGTAATTCTTCTTTATAGTTTTTGTTCTTTCATAATATGGTATCAGAGTTTTTGAAACCCTAATTTCACAATTTTTTCATTTTTTCCCAAATTCGACTTGCTTACTAACCAATGTTGATTCAGTTTCCTTCATTGTTGTTGCTAATGGCT
>CAVNYN010257967.1:0-10756 GCA_963692815.1 Nyctanthes arbor-tristis | reverse complement strand
AGCAAGAGAAGGTTTCTCTATCTTGTGATAGTCAGAGCGCTTTGCACTTAGCAAAGAATCCAGCATTTCACCAGAAGACAAAGCATATTCGGGTACAATATCATTTAGTACGGGGGAAGGTGGAAGAAGGAAGTGTGGGTATTCAGAAAATCCATACTAAAGATAACCTAGCAGATATGTTGACAAAGCCAATCAATGCTGACAAGTTTATATAGTGTCGATCCTCTATTGGCCTAGTGGAACATAAGCAGCATGGAAATGACAATATAAAAAGGAAGCAAGAGCTACAACAAAAGTGACTTTAAGTGGGAGAAATGTTATAGTAAAGCCACTTCTGCAGAAGCTTGTAGATAAGTTTTGAAAAGTAAGAGTTTGAATCCAAATCGAACTCTTCAACTTGCTAAAGGATAAAGCTTATCCTTAAGAGTTCAAAACCAAATCGAACAATCCTATTGACTAAGTCAAAGGCGCTGTAAGATTACTTAATGGTTAAAACTTGGACTTGACAACTAAGCATGAGTTGTAAAGGAAGAAGAAGAATTCAAATCGAACTTGAAGACCGCATAGCTAGCGACAACTAAGCACTAGTTGTCCACGAGTTGTCTATGACGGTTTAATTTTCTTAGATATTAAGAAATGAACTCTATAAATATGGCAAGAGTTCATAAGCTTTCATAGCCTGTTCCTAGAGAAGAGAAAGAGGAGTTTTAGAGAGAAAAAATAGAGGTTTCTCCTAAAGGTGTATTCCGGTTTTTTCTTCTTAAAATAGAGTTGTTTTCTCGTACAATAAGAGAGAAATAATCCATTGTGTTCTCCTTATGTGAAAAGAGAAGGTGTTCTAATCCTTTTGCAAGTATTGAGATTATTCTACAAGTTTGCCCCTTGTTTATTGTTCATTTATTTTTCTTAGTTTCCTCATTTCAACTTTGCAAAGTTTGCTAGTTCTACAACTTCCTCCACAAAAGGTAGCATCGGAATCTAAATCGATCCTAACAGAATGATCATTGGTGTGTGATTTTGCTTTATGTTGCAAACTAAGGTTCCTTTTTGTTTTTCTATTTTGTTATTTTATTGATGCTCCGATCTGTTGAACTTAACTTTTTCTCCATGATTTCTCAGATTCGTCTAGACCGTCAAACTCTATACTAGAGTGCCACTTGTCCCAAGGAAGTTGAGAAACTTGCCCGTTAATTCCGATCTTAATCCCTACAAAGTAAGTATCTTTCTTGTGGTTTCTATGGTGTAGATGACAAATAATTCATGTTTTAACATTGAGAAAACCTTACTGTTTTAGATGCAAAGGACTGCTAACGTATTTCACTTCATTTGTTAAGCAAGCTGCTCCTTTTTTGAGATCGGAAAAATAGCAAAAGAATAGTGTTTTCATTTGTTATTTTTCAAAGAAGTTCTAAGCTGATCTGAGACCCAAATGCCAATATAGCTATATGCCTTATGGCTTGTAACAAAACAGCTGTTGGAAGCTAAAGACTAGAAACTTCATAGCATTTGAAGGAAAT
This sequence comes from Nyctanthes arbor-tristis, assembly GCA_963692815.1. Classification (NCBI taxonomy): domain Eukaryota; kingdom Viridiplantae; phylum Streptophyta; class Magnoliopsida; order Lamiales; family Oleaceae; genus Nyctanthes; species Nyctanthes arbor-tristis. Next base: position 9,239 of record CAVNYN010257967.1, on the reverse strand, counting down.
CTCATAAAGATAAGAAATGGTAGAGAAGAATGTGTGGGGAATGGCCTTCCGACATTTATTCTTCCTTGCTACTCTTACCTTCCACTTGTTCTTTCTGTCTTCCCCAAGTCATCTGTTTTCCTAGGACCCCAACATGGCAAATGAAACAATCCTCCAATATAGTATATGTTATTAAGATGGAAAGGAAATTATATTTTGTGACCAAGAGCAACTTCTATTTCTTGATCAAGCATTTCTTCTAGAGTTCAACAAATATAATCAGCCCAACTCATTCTGCGAAACAACTAATGTTGTAGCTAAACCAAAGTTGCATTCTAATATTATGTCACAATTTTGCTCTACTTTTTGTCATTAATCCACGCGAATTCTAGCAAATAGTGATACGAAACGTGCAATGCACGTAAGCTAGCTAGTGAGTGTATATGTGTGTGTCTATAAGATATGAATAAGAACTTGCTAAATATTGCTGAAAAGTCTAAAGTTTTCTTCTTAAATATTTATTATTGTCTTGCTATATAGCTAGAATTTTAGTTTGACTAGGATAATTTAATTCTCAAACGACATTAGTACCTTAGTTAATATGATACAAGATTTGACACAATAGCGTTCTCACCGGCTCTAGCACCCACCATTTATCATTGATGGTAAATTTATTCACTCTTTTCAAAATACTATTGCTCTTTGACGAGAGTGAGGAGGTTTATGATGATAATGGTATATGGGTATACCTCAGGGAATATGATTAATTTGAATGGTCAACTTAATAAGGAAAGATAAGAGGGATCATTTCGGCTGAGGGATCATTTCGGCTCAGGGATCGCTTGCCTGACAACAAGGGAATCACTCACTGGAGAATGAAGGGATCACTCATTTCAGCTGAGGGATCGCTTGCCTGACAACAAGGGAATCACTTATTGGAGAATGAATGGATCGCCCTGCTTAACAATGGAGGATTCATTTTACGTGACAACATGGGGGGTTACTTAGTGTAAATAATGTAGTCTTAATGTAACATTTTTCCCACTCTTCCCACTCTTTCCTTTTTCCTCTATAAATAGGAGGGGTCTGTACCATTGAGACAAATTCAGTTTCATTATAAAAATTTTACTTTCCCGTTCACTCCATTTTTACTCTCAAAATTTGTTCGACTACTATTAGTCTAGATTATTTGACGTCGTCTGCATGAGTTAAAAGAAGAATTGTTATCAAAACAGTGAATTATACCTCCAAAGCCAAAAGTAGGAGCTTCCCGAAGGAAATCTAGGGATGTTCTTGCTGGAAGAGAGGAAGGTGGTCATGCATCACCGGAAGTTTCAACCTCAGGACTGAATCAGTATAAGTTCCAGCTAATTTGTCAGATGATCTTCAGCAGAAATTCAAAGCAATGCAAGATCAGATGGATTCGCTCATGCAAATGTTAGCTCATAATTCTGCTGATCAGCCTTCAATAGCTACTCTGTCACGTTAGGCAGAGCAGGGAATAGCTGAGGAAGTAGCTGATACCGCTCACCTTTTGGATGCATTGGTTGCTTTTAAGATTATGGAGGTTATGGCCAGAAAGAAGGATCAATCTCGCCTGGTGGTCATGAAGGAGGATCTATTCACCGAACCAATGCGCCGGGTGGCTCTGCCCTTCAAATTTCATAAGCCTATTGGGGAGTATGATGGTACTAGATATCCAATTGACCATCTACAAATGTTTTAGGAACGGATTAGTCTACATGGGTGGCCATATGCGATCGCTTGCAGGGCTTCCCTATGACCTTGAAGAGAGATGCCTTGAATGGTTTGATACATTACCACCAAGATGACAAGTGTGGTGTCTGCTTTGCTAACTGGGTTACATAACCAAGGTTTTCATGCTAGTATTTCTAAAAAGCCTCCTTAGTCAATGGTCGTTACTACAATGACCAGAATCGCATATAGATCAAAGGAAGTCATGAGTGCTTCAGCCAGATTCGGTACAGAATAGTTAAACAGGGGAAAATGAAAGTTTGAAGGAGAGGCACAAGTGAAGATCGGAAGAGTCTTTTTAGAAAGAGGGGGATTCATGCAAATATGGCTCAGATGCAGATTACTCTAGTCGTAAGAGGTATCATAATTCGTATATATATCATCACGAATGTGTACATACAGTTGAGACAGTCGAACCTACAAAAAGACCTATTAATGATGTGCAAATGTTAAGAGAAATGAAAGCTTTGGCAGAAGGGATCGTACATTGACCTAACAAGATGGTTTCTAACCTAGGAAATCGAGATAAGACAAGGGATTGGGAGTTTCACTAGGATCATGGTCTTTCAACTGAGGAATGTTACCAGTTGAAAAGGGAAATTGATCATTTGATTACGGCTGGGTATTTGAAACCAAATGTAGGACAACCATTAGGAACAGAGCGCGCCAAGGCAGGAGTAATCAATGTGATTACAGGAGAAATGGCAGGAGGAGATAATTCCATGAACAGTCATAAGGCTCATTTTCGTTCATTACAGATAAATAATATTTTTGTTAATAGAAATCGATTTCCCAGCCTTCCGTTTTCAACGATACTGATCTAGTAGGAGTATTGTGTTACGAATTTCAATGTCAAGTGAGTCCTAGTTGATACTGGAAGCGCAGATAATGTTTTGAGTTATGAAGCATTTCAAGCCTTAAAAATTTCAAAAACCTCGTTGAGGCCCTACATACTCCACTGTAAGGATTTGGGAGCGGAGTAGTAGAACCAGAAGGAATTGTAGATTTAATGGTTGTAGTAGGGACTCAACCATGGCATGCAATGCAATATATGAAAGACCTTTGCTAAATAACATCTGAGCAGTTTTTTCCGCAGAGCATTAGGCTATGAAGTTCCCAAAGTAGGGGGTTGTTCGAGGCAATTAGTTGCTATCTAAACGATGTTACATTGACAGCGTCAAGGGAAAGCAGGTTTTGACCGTGGAAGCCGCGATACCAATAAAAATGGAGGAGGATGTTATGAAAAGAGAAAGAGGGAAGGGGAAGATGGATCGCTTTGCTACTATTGATAAAATTGAGGATGTAGAGGTTGTTGCTGGGAAAAACTTGTCGAAATAGGAGAAAGACCAGTTGGTTCATTTTTTGAATTCAAACTTAGATGTTTTCTAATGGTCCTCCAAGTGACATGGAATGGATTGATCAAAATGTCATACAGCATTCTTTGAAACTGGATCCTGCACGAAAACCAGTGAAACAAAAGAAATGATCGTTCGCTCCTAATAGGGAGCGAGTGATAAAGGATGGGATAGAGAAATTATCGAAGGCAAGGTTTACAAGGGAAGTAAAGTATCCGGAGTGGGTCGCGAATATAGTATTGGTAAAAAAGGCCAATGAGAAGTGGTGCATGTCTGTTGATTTTATAGATTTGAATAAAGCGTGCCCAAAGACTTGTATCCTTTACCGCGAATTAATTCTCTGATTGATGCCTCTATAGGGCAGACGTGATTTATTTTTTTAGACACTTTCTCCGGGTACCCTCAAATCAAAATGGCGGAGAAATATGAAGAAAAACTGCCTTTATTACTGATATGGGTACCTTTTGTTACATAGCCATGCCCTTTGAGTTGAAGAACGCAAGGGCAACTTATCAAAGGATGGTAAACAAAGTATTCACCAAGAAAATTTAAATTTAATTTTATGACTTTTCAACTCGTGTTGCTACTTCTTCTTTGACTTTTCAAGCTTTTCATATACTCGTCTAGCTAAAGCGAATTATTATAAGAACGGAAATTTTGTAATTTGATAATAGATTCAAGTTTCAACCCAATAATGCGAAACTTATCAAATTAAATCCTAATGAATTAAGTTCAAGAATCCCAACTCCTAATTAGAGATCGGAAGAGGTCGTGTAGGGAAAGAGTGTCAAAATCTTATACTTTAGTCCATTTCTTTCAAATAAACTAACACTATATATAACCTCAAAACTCCATTTTTCACTCTCTAAGATTATTCTCTAACAGCAACAGAGGTAATTTTTCTCTCCTTCTCTCCATCTTCTCCTCCTTCATTTTCTTTTTATTCTTCAAAAATAAACAACTAACACTCATGTTTTCCTCTCTTTCTAACTTCAAGCATCAAACTCAAGGTTAGTGAAAGAAATTCAAGCTACACATCAAACGATACAAAAATCCAACAACAAAGACAAAGGTAAACAACTCATTCTCTTGTTTTATATTTATCCATTCATTACCATGACAAACTCAAACAAAGGTAAACAACACATCAAACGATACACACTAGAATTTTCACCAAATGCATACATTATAACCATTATTATCATCATCCTCAAAAAAAAAAAAAAAAAAAACCGAAAAAATGCAGTTTTGGTCTAACCAAGCAAGACCCAAAATGGGTCATCTCCATTTCTTCACCAAACATAGCAAATTTGGTGTCTATGGCTTCCTCTCACTGCGAGGAACACACATATACAAATATTTTGGCCGGAAAACCACCATACTCACTGGAAAAGCTCCAAAACCGTCCCTCAACTTTACCAAAAACTCTCCTAATATCTTTGAAAACTTACCTCTATGCGAAGAGCTCGTCGAGAGCTTTCTATTCCACAAATTGTTGCTTCAATTCACCGGATTTTGGCCAAATTTTGACCCACAAGAAATCTTCAAGACCGTCACTCCCTCCCTGGACGTTCTCTGCTTCTTTTCCATTGTATATAAACCCAAAAATATTAGATCTAAAATATTGTCCCTTGGTTATTGCATTTTAGTCCTTAATAGATTTGAAAACATATAAATAAGTCCTAAACTAATGGTCAACTCAAGTCTTGACCCCAAGAATTTCTAAGACACTTGAGTTGAACCTAAAGTTATTATTTAAATCAAAGTTGATCCCCAAATATTTTAAATAATTAATTTTGGACCCCTAAACTTTCAAGGTTTTCATAATTGGTCCCTAAACTTTTAATTCTAAATCATATAAGTCCCTAAACTTTTAATTTAACTTAAATTTACCCCAACTATTCAAACATATTAAATTAAAGTCCTCTAACTATTACAATTGTTCAATTTATCCCCTAAAGAATTTAATTACTTCATAAAGGTCCTAAATCCTAAACCAATCAAATTAATTGTGAACTCTGACACACATAAGTAATCAATTAAATCTTTAAACATTTTAAGACTCCAAAATCTTAACATTATAACTTTCATAAACATTCAATTAAGTCCTTAAAGTTTAAGATTCTCCTTCCAATGATAATTCAAACGTACTAAATCACTTTAAACTTTCGTTTGCTAGACGAGGGTGCTTTAAGTTCCAAGTTTGAGTAGCATCACAGCTCGTGCAACATTTCAAGCAAACTTTTTCAAGACTATTAAGGTGGGGTTTAAATTATGCAAATTCTAGTTGATTGATCATGTCCTTTCCTTATGTGTTGATTACGGTTGTGACTTGAATGCATGAAAATATTTGCTAAGGAGCGCAAATTGGTCCGGGGTCAAAAGTAGGCCATTGGGATAGCCCACCGTCCAATTATGATTACTAGTGCTAGTATGTTGTCAGGGGTCGCAAATTGGTCCGGGGTCAAAAGTAGGCCCTTGGGATAGCCCACAACACAACTTTGAAATTTTTAAATGTTTAAATAGTAAAGTTTATTATTATGATCACATATTTGGTTTGACATGAATTAATTGACTTGCCCCATTGAGTATAATATTATTATTATGCTCATCCTGACTTTCCCTCTTTCTAGGTTAAGGGGCCAGTTGTGGTCAAGGTGACGAGCAGGGTCAACTATATATTTTGACTAACTGATTATGTATTGCCTTTTTTGTTAAATACTTTATCGGTATTATATTTTGAACAATTATTTTTGTCGACAACTATAAACATATATTTGGGGGCATTATGTAATTGAAATGATCATCATGTTTCCACACATATTCTATCTTATTAGTTTATCTATTTTTTAAAAAAAATTACTCTCTAAATTCAAAAATGAAAATGTGACTTTTATTAGCGTTCCAAACTTTAAGAAATTAGGGCGTTACAGTGTGGTGTCAGAGCAAGGTCTACTTTTCTATAGACTTGCTAAAAAAAATTTTCAATTTTATATATTTGAGATTTTAAAGATGAAACGTTTCAAGAGAGTTTTCCGCCTACTCTTGCCGCGCCGCGCTGACTCCGGAAAGGTAAAATATTTTAAAATAATTTTATTGATTGAAGTTGAAAGATTGTCTCTGGATACAATGCTTTATGATGTAACTGCATCTATGTGTATATGAATTTACTGACAAATTTACTGACGTGAAAAGTTATGAACAATTTGATTTATTATTTTAGATGCACTTTGAATGTTTTGGAAAGAAATATTGTATCCATATAGTTTAAATCTTTTGTGATATTATGTTGTATGATTGAGCATCTGATGCTAGGATTAAATTTTCAGAAATATTATTATTTTAGTCCTCGGAATTAAGCTAAAAGATGTAGAAGAGGAACTAATGGACTTTGTCTTTTCATAAATGGTAGGTGGAATGGCACGCACTCTTAGGACGTGTAGAAAAACTTGTTCTTTGAAGCCTATTGGGGTCAGGAAGATGATATATGACTACTGGCACCATTATTGGATGAGGGTCACACTGTGGGCCAGCATGCCAGAGATTTAATGGTGAAGTGGCAAGAGCTGTAGAGTATGGAATACTCTGTCACCCACTTTGAGAGATCGGAAGCCTCATTACTTCTTTGCCACCATAATAGCAGCAGGTGGCGGAGGCCTTATTTCAGGAGAGAGTCATTGAGGAGCCTGGGGCACTCTCACTATTGACTACCCTACTTTCACAGCAGCTGTTGTAAAAGAGTGGGATAGGTTCGAGGCACAGCACCCTGCGGTCCCTAACCGCTTGGAGATGATTGCACCGACTGATGCTCCACCACTTGACTCAGATTCCGAGATGGCACTTCCAAATGATGGCAAGTTTGCCAGCGTTCTAGCTTGGGCACCGCCGAGACAGCCCCTTGTAAGAGGGCTAAGGCCGATGAAGGGCAGGCTATACGAGGGAGAGTGATATTGATGACGAGTAGTAGCATTAGTAGCTTGTAGGATGAATAAGGATTAAACTGACATTAAGTAGGATATTTTGTAAATGTGAGAGATGAAGTCATATTGCAAACTTATTACCCATTTTGTTAAGACCCGGATGTAATGATGTTATTAACTTATATTGCACTTTTATGCTATGCCATGTTATGTTAATGTCTTTTGTGGATGCGTATTGTGAATGATTCTATCATGTGAATTCTAAATTAAATGCATGTTTGGGGGTTAGGACATGGTACGTTCAGCACAACCAAGTGCCCAACTGAGTTTGAGTAGGAATGGAGAGGCTGCTCTTCTGCGAGACTTGGTTAATGCTATTCAAGGGCTTAACCGAGGCCAGGGCACTTCCACCCCGCAAAATACATCCGAATCACTCAACCCACCATACCAGGTGAACCACTATAATAACAACGTACTTATAGAGCAGTTCCGCTGATACAAACCACCGTCTTTCAACGGTAGGACTGGTGCCCTAGCTGCAGAAAATGGCTTAGAGTGTTGGAGCAGGTTTTCAAACACATAGCCTGCTCAGATGCTCATAAGATATCTTGCGCCGACTTCATGTTGGTAGAGGATGCTAGCCACTGGTGGGAGTCGTACTCACACACGAGAACTGAAGCGTAACTACATGAGTTGACGTAGGAAAGGTTTAAAGAATTGGTGTTATAGAAATACTTTCCCCAATCCTTTCGTGATCAGAAATAAACCGAATTCCTCCAACTTAAACAAGGGAGTTTATCATTGGTGGAATATGAAAAGAACTTTGAACAGCTCACCAGATTCGCAACTCACCTGATCGATACTAATGAGAAGAAGGCCAGAAGGTTTGAAAGGGGTCTGCGACTGGAGATTTGTGGGATTATGGCCGCCCATGCATTCACCACTTATACCCAAGTTCTGGAATGGACACATGCTATATTAGATCGCCTGAATCTAAGACAAGCCTACTCAAAAATCAGCAGTACCCACCGGAAAGAGAAAGTGGGACAATCCTTAGAAAGGAAAGGGCAAGTACTATGACAAGAAGGGTAAGACTGAAGGCAGCTCTGATATGAAGCCTAATCCTGATACACCCAAAGAAAAGCCTCTATGCTCCAATTGCTCGAAGCATCACTTTGGAGAGTGCCTGTGAGGGAAAGATATATGCTATAAATGTAAGAAGCCAGGCCATACTACTTTTGAATGCCAAGAGGGCAAGAGTGTAGATGCATCAAAGAAGGGAAAGGCCAGTGTCTTCGCCCTAACTCAGCGGGAGGCGGAGAAAATGGAGGATGTGATCACGGGTATCTTATCAATTTTTAATATACCTGCTGTTGTTTTGATTGATTCTGGTGCTACCAATTCATTCATCTCTACTAGTTTTCATACTAAGACTGGGAATACTTGCCAAATAGTAGATGAGGCTTTAGAGGTTAGTATCCCCTCAGGTGAAACTATTAGTACTAACGAGATGTCTAAAGCTGTGAAATTAGAGATTGATGGAAAGAATATAGAGGCTGAGTTGTACTTGATAAACATGAAAGATTTTGATATTATTCTAGGCATGAATTGGCTTAGTAGTAATTATGCTACTATTAAATGCCGTGAGAGAGAAGTCTTCTTTCAGAAACCTGGAGAATGTGAGTTTTCCTTTTTTGGAACAAAAGGTAAAACTGTACCACGAGTTGTGTCAAGTATGAAGGCACAGAAAATGTTGAGGAAAGGTACATTTCAAGGGTACCTAGTGAGTATTGTGAGTACTCAGCCGCCAGAACTGATAGTAAGTGATGTACCTGTCACACGACATTTTGTTGATGTGTTTTCCTAATGATTTACCGGGTATTCCACCAGATAGAGAGATGGAATTTACCATTGACTTGACACCTAGAGTTGCACCTGTATCCAAGGCACTATATAGAATGGCGTCGAAGGAGTTGCAGGAGCTAAAGTGTGCAAATACAGGAGCTGTTGGACAAGGGATTTAGTCGACCCAGTGTGTCACCCTGGGGAGCTCAGGTATTATTTGTTAAGAAGAAAGATGGCTCGATGAGGTTGTGTATTGATTACCGAGAACTGAATCATCTGACAGTTAAGAATAAGTACCCTCTACCTAGAATTGATGACTTGTTTGATCAGCTAAAGGGTGCCTGCGTGTTCTCTAAGATTGATTTGAGATCAGGCTACCATCAGC